>APFE030078226.1:263906-333467 GCA_000404065.3 Pinus taeda | reverse complement strand
TGACCCATGGTATTCACCAAAATGGCACATGGTATTGACCCATGGTATTCACTTGGAATGTAGCCTATTTAAATGGAAGAATTAAACCAGAATAGATCCATCTTTACTCTGGATCTACTAACCCCCGAGACGTATCAAATATCGATGTTGTAATTTGATGTATGTTAAACATTTTAGTTTGGTTAAAATAAAAATCAAGTATTAATTTTATTAATTTTTATAAATTACTAATAGTAATTTTTAAGCTCGAGGTTTATGATAACCCATGGTCTTGACCCATGGTATTCATGTGAGCATAGACTATTTAAAGGGGAAATTCTATCTTAGATCCATCTTAATTCTGGGTCTACCAAGTGCTCAGAGGGATAAATAAATTTCATCCCCGTAAGAGTGGTAGATGTGGAGTTAAGATGGATATAGGTTGGTTTTTATGATAATGAAGATATTAAATAGACTTAGGAAATTATATTGTAAAAACATCTTAAGGTGAACGGTCAAAGCATAGACATTGGACAAGTATATTTGTATACTTCTAAACTGAAACAAATCCAGGGCTAAAAGGAATGGATTGATTGCACTAGTCATCCTTCTATAACTTTCCAACATATGTTGGAGTAAACAAATTGTAATTTGGGTAATTTTTCTAATTGCAAACGGGAACATACTTGTGTATCGGCAGGGTGGTTACAAGGTCCCCAAAAGTGGAGTAAACAGATTGTAATTTGGGTAATTTTTTTAATTGCAAACATGAACATACTTGTGTATTGGCAGGGTGGTTATGAGGTCCCTAGAAGTGATGAATGTGAATTTTTCTTGGTTTTATATATAGTATTAGGTTTTTTCTCATGCTTTCTGTGAATGGCACGGGTGAATTTTATCTTACACCGACTAGATTATCGATATGTAATTTCGGTAATTTTGATTTCAAAAGATATTTTAAAGAAATGCAATGATTTCGTTTGTGTATTCAATAAACACAAGATTTTATAATTGAGTAAAATATTCGCGATGCCTGGTGAGAGATTCACCAAAAAATTATATATACATATCATATTATTGATAAAATCTCCTTCCATTTTTCCTATATACCATGGAGATTCGCCCATTTATTATACATGTAAATTTAGGGGGAGTTCTTAAAATTTTCCCTGGTTTCTACATCACCAAACACTCGTGCATTAATCCCTATAGCAAGACTAGGTATGATGTACTCCATAGGCATCACAACCTCTACACCATAGACCAACCTCAATGGTGTCTGACAAGTTTCTTACAAGTAGTTCTATAAGACTGTAACACAACTGGTGTGTGAATGTCCCAATAATTCCTCTGCACATTGCAAACCTTTGTCAACACGTTCTCCAATATCTTATCAAACACCTCAACCATCCCATTGGCCTGAGGATGATATGGCGTACTCTTCTGATGATAAACTTGGAATTCTTCAATTAGTGCGCTGATTGTTTCATTGACGAAGTGTGTAAGGTGATCACTCATTAACATCTTCAGGCAACCAAACCTGATCAACACATATTCAAGCAGGAATTTCACTATTGTTTCCCTTATATAGTCCTTCATGGGTTGTTCCTCCACCCATCTAGTCAAATACTCGGTCATGGTGATGGTATACTGCGCACCCCTCTTTCTTCCTGGAGGTGGAATCCATCCTACAAAATCAATTGCCCATTTCTCAAATGGTTGCAATGATACTAGAGGATTCAAAGGCAGCTCATCCCTCCATGATGGCATGTCGGTTCTCTAACATGCACTTTACGCCCTACAATATGCTTTGGAATCTTATGCATTTTTGGCCACCACAACCTAGTGTGTAAAATATTTTGCATTGTTTCTTTTCCTGCATAGTGGCCTCCTGCAATCCCTCCATGAACTTCAGCTAGGATACTTCTTTGTTTAAAATCAGGCACATAGCGTTGTAGTATCTCATCCGATCCCATTTTATATAAGTGACTTGCAATAATAGAAAAATATTTCACGTGCACCACCAATTCCTTCTTCTGTTGACTCATGTATCCTGTTGGAGCCATCCCTGTAGTTAGGAAGTGGATAATGTCTGCAAAATGATTGTCTTCCATGCTCACTACAAAGAGATACATGTCAGGCAGCCCCTCCTCTAAATTAGTAGGCTCCTCTCATGTTTCAATGCACGACAAATGATCTTTCCCTGCATTCAAATGTCCCGGCTTCACAATTACTTCGAAATCATACTCCTGAAACAACAACAGCCATCTACATATTGCCCCCCCAACATAGGTTTGTTGACTAGGTACTTTAATGCATAATGGTCTGTATACATCTTAAAGTGTTTACCTAACAAGTAATGTCTGAACTTCTGGAGCACATACACCATAGCCAACCCTACGTGCTCTGTTGTTGAATAATTCTTTTCAAACTTAGACAACTTCCTACTCACAAATGCTATAGGGTGATCCAATTCTCCTTCATAGGCCTATGTCAGCATTAACCCCAGCACAATTCATGATGCATCCATATGCACATGAAACTCCTTCTTCCAATATGGGAAGACTAGGATCAGCGTAGTGATCATCTTCTCCTTTAATACATCCAGACTCCACTGACATTCTCCATTCCAACATAATGTAGCATCCTTCTTTAATAGTTTTTCCATCAGTGCAGTAATCTGAGCATAACCCTTGATGAACTTTCGATAATATCAGGTATGACCCAGTGTTGCGTGCAAATATTTAACACTCCTTGGTGCCTACAAATTAATGATAATTGGGATCTTATCTAGGTCCACCATTAAGCCTTATCTTCACACTATATGTTACACAGTAATTTTTCACCGCCTTCACTCTCGTTCCTTCTACTGTGTCATGTGTCCAAGTTAAGCATGCTCATACTGAACAAAAGCTCTCTTATGTTGCCAATTGACCCACTTTTCCTAAGTTATCTACCTCATCGCAACTATGGACTTAATATAGGCGTCGAAGGGCGCTCATGAATAGTCCAACCACGCTTCCAGTGTGGAAGTACATCTATTTCCCATGACAGTTCAATTTCATGCCCCGTCGTGAGGCTACTTGATATCTTTAGCAATGGTCTGACTGGCTACATTTCTTACTAGCGATGTCAGCACTAAGGATATGTTATACACCCGCGATGATCTAGATTGGGTGAATTTTTTGCAACAGTCAGCCTTTTGGATGACTCCAGGCCTAGTTGTTGGCATAGTTTGTGTCACCCTTCCTTCCCTAGTATGGTAATTCTGTCAATTGTGCTACCTTCCTCAGAGATAAGCTCTCTCTTCCAACTTTGATGGAGACTTATTCTCCTATTTAAACACTCACCTTTGCTATGATCAACTAGTTGGTAAATTCTTGGATTGAGCAGTGTTGTTAGTGCTTTCGAGTTTGATAGATAGTTGGTGTGGGTGTGAACAAGTGTGAGAGTGTTGATAGCTTGTGGAAGGTTGTGAAGTGCGCTTGACTTTATGTAAAACTTGTGAGTGTGTTGAAGGTCCCGAAAATCGGGTCGACAACAAGGGGGATACTCGCCTGGTTCGGACCTTGGTTGGCAGCTCCTTATCCGTTTGGTATAGCTGGTCCAACTAGGGATCTGGGACCAGTTTCCCAATTAAGTGTATGTGTGTTTGTGAAAGAAGGGTGTTTCTTTTCGGACTGTAATACTTCTATCTAATCTAATGATATGTTATGTATTCTAATAAACAAAAAAACATCGAAATTTATGCTAACCTGGGGTGTGATCTTTCTTCTATGCGATCTACAAAGATTTCATACAGTAACTGGTAATAAAGATCATTCAGCCATCGTAAGAAAAGAATTCGATAAAAATGAGCTACTTCGTATAAGAAGTTAGACGAAACAACTGTTAAAACTTATCGCATAAGTGAGCTATTCATACACTAAACATAAACAAATAGTTATCACCGTACAATAGTGCCAAATGATAACTCAAACATTCATGTTGTAACATATAAATAACTGAAAACTGAATATCGCTTTAACGCATAAGCAGAAATGGTTAAGAGATAAAAGTACCATTTATAACTAGTCCTACTCATGAGCTTCAAGCAATGATTGATTTATCTCTCTTTGATTCAACATCTACTAAGAGTACATAAGTGCAACATCAATAGCATATATCAAATGCAAATATCAAATAAACCCTGTTCCATTCATTCACCAAAACCTCCTCTGAGGGTGCAAAAGTGCATGTTCTGAGGACAAGTTTTTGATAAATTTCTGGACTCTTCTCTAAATGCATGAGAAGGGTTTAAATACTACTAACTAAATAAGTTATTTACAGAATTTTAGGATTTGGTTTAAATGACTATCCTCTTTCTAAGCAAAACTATTCTAAAATTAAATCTACTAACTATTTCTAAATCTACTACTTAATGTCGCAAGCATTCAATATTTTTCTGAGTAGAGTTGGCTGAGTTTCTTCCACCTTTGGTTGAGTTAAGCAAATAGAAACGGCAAGAGTTGGCATTCTCTTCTCAGTAAAACTGATGATACGTTTGAGAATCATCCAATAAATATGTAGCATTATCATGTATGCATGGTAAAAGTCTCATTTCAACTTGGTTAACCTTCAGATAGCTTATGTTTCTAGTTTGCTTCTATCGCTGATTTTTTTGCAGTTTTCGGGATTTGCAGGTGACTGAGCAACTAGGGACCTTCCTTTTCGAACAATTTTCCTTAGCGATGTGCTAATCGCACTTCGGAAACTACCTCTGTTTCTTGATCTGGGCTTCCCTGATGCGGTTTTTTGCCTCTTGTGCCTTTTTCTCTCATTCGGTTTAAAACCCCAAATTTGTAAAAATAGTGGTTCCGTGAGCTCTTGATGTTGAGAATTAAACTGTTTGTTTCTAGTATAAGTGTCTTTCAGTATCCATTCAACCATGACTATACATGAGAAATCTGTGATAGATTCCTCCGAAGAGTTCTGCAGCTCTTTTTCTTCCTTGAGCAGATTAAGTATGCCTTCCGAAATGTACATTGGAGTGTTGCCTTCCCTCTTTGTTGTTTTCTGCATAATTCTCTGTGTAATATCTTGTCCTTCTTTCTTGCAGTTCACATTGAGGTAGAAGTACTAATAAAGGACTAATAACAGGAAAACTTTTAAATGCCGAAGATATACAAGACATGCCACCTTACGTGAGTTATTTTTTCGAAAAACACAACACCCTATTTCATTAACAACTGGCAATAACCCATTAGTTCGCATTAAAACATATGACCAACTCTTGCTTAAAGAGTTTTCTCAAACAATGAGCCAGAACCAACTGCGATGGAGGATTCCCGCATTTTTGCTTTGCGATGTCGCAGATCGCAGTATCGCAATGTCACAATATCATCGTGTTGTTTCTATCGCAGATCGCAATATCACAACTTTGAGATGTCGCAGTATTGTGGTATCGCAATATCGCAATGTCGCAGATCATTATAATTCTTGTGTAATTCTTATGATATTTGCGATGTGCGATATGCGATATCCCATATTGGCGATGTTTTAAAATTTTTCGATGTGAGCGTTTGTCTTCAGTATATGCGATGCGATGAAGTTTCGCACCGCAATATCGCCTTTTATCATTTTAACTCTTTGGAAGGTGTATCCTATCATATTTTGCGTGATGCGATATCCTTTTAGGAGTAAATTTAATTTTCTTCATTATGCAACTTAGGTTTTCTAGATTTTTCAAGGTATTTTCCTAAGTCTATGATGTTGTAGATTTCATCTAAAAAATAAAATGTAACATTAACTAATTTTTTTGAGGGTCCCTACTTATTTAGTATTAGAAATAGTACTTCATAAGGAGGGGGGTTATTGGTGGTCACAACAGAGTGAGAGAGAGACTTGTGTGTTGGGAGATCCATCTTCAAAGAGTGAATGCTTGAAAAACATGCTCGTTGGATCCCTCTAAGAAGGCTTGCGACGTCAAGATTATTAATACAATCAATGATGTTTTCCTATGTCTTGTATGTAATTTACTTGATAGCTCATGACTTCTTGCCTTTGTGAGTAAATAGATCATTGGTGTTCTCCAGTTACGTGCTTTGTTGTATTTCCTTTGCATTGTTTCAGGTTGATCACTTGTTGAGGAGAAGGAAGCGAAAGCTGGAGCAGTGCAATGGAACTCCATCGACCACCAGTTGAGTTAGGCCTCCAACTATGATTGTTTAAGGAAAGCTATGGTCGATCTGTCCTTGTTTGTCACTCTAGGGCTAGAGGGGTTGCCTCTATCCACAAAGGGAACACTTTCCTGCATCACACTACATAACCCAGCAAGATTCTGAAAGGGATGCAAAATAAGCACTTCTTCAAGTTTAGCGCGATTTGATAGCTTCGAAACGTATCCAGCATCAAGCACAAACTAGCTACATGGAATTTGACCAGTCCAAACATTATCCAATCATCAAAATATACCTCAAAAAACTTGTGAATGAACTCTTTGAACATCGCAATGAATACGTGTGAGAAGATTGCCAACACATTCTTAAGTCCAAAAGGCATTACTGTACACTTAAAGCATCCCCACTCAGTTTCGAAGGTAGTTTTGTTGCTGTCTTCTAGCACGATCTTTATCTGATGGTATCTAAAGAGCCCATCAGTGAATGGATATGCTTCTTGTCCTATAAAGTTATCCAATACCTCATCTATGAATGGAGTTGGGAAAGGATCATGAAAAAAGGCATCGTTCAACTTTCTAAGATCTACACACATCCTTATTTCATCCTTCTACTTCTTTACCTGAACTACCATTGGACTCACCCATTCAGATTCCTCCACTGGTTCAATAATATCTACTGCCAACATCTTTTCCAACTCTAAGCAGACCTTTTCCTTTTACTTAGGATTAATGCGATAAGGCCTCTGTTTAACAGGCTTTGCATCTAGTTTCAAAGTTATTTTCATCAATACCAAATCACCTATGATGCCTTTTAAGTCTAAAAACTTCATGGGGAACAAATCCTAGTACTCCGGAGCAACTCAGTGACCTTATCCACCATAGCATCATCCCAATAATCCCATATCTTCGAAAACTTCGGCTCTGCCTCTGTGCCAATGTTCACCTGTCTGGTTTTCAGTGGCGCAACGATATCAAGATTCTCTATCTATGGTCCCTCAACTTCCCAGTGACCTTCTGTCTTTGGGATATTAATGTTCCTTGGATCCTTGTCTTATTCTTCAGTAGTCACATTATAGCACTCCAATGCATGGCACAGCTAGGTGGTCCAATCTGGTTGAATAAAATCCAAGGGATCCTACAGTATTCTGAAGATCGTTTCCTTGACCTCCTACAATGCTTCGTTAAAACATTCAAATCCATCCTCAAAGCTAAATGTCATAAAAAATCCTTATATCAAAATATCCCATTCATCCGTGCTATGGTGAAGCTTTGTTTCTAGGTACCAATTCACTGGTATTACATCCAAAGTATGATAGAACAAATTCACCCACTATAGTTGTGGCTCTGCTCCATAAGCGTCTGTCCATTTTGCTAAGTGATCACGCATATAAATCCTCCCATCATATTCTCTATCAGTCGCACTTTCGGGAAACCAAACTGTAACCTCATCAGTTTTTTGTACTCGTGCCATCCATCAAAACTTTCTTTATGCATACCCCACCATCTTGTGGGCGTAGCATGCATTTCCAAATCCAATGCTTGGAAGTGATACTTCTCAGGAACTTCCCTTTCAAATGCATCCAAAAATTCATCTACATCGGTTAGACCATCATAATAAGGAAAAATCCTTACCTCCAATGATACATAGTGCAACGATTTAGTTATCATGTTACAGCGAAGCATAGATACTTCATGCAACCTATTCTGCTATATCCTCATTTGAATTTGATGTATAGGAAATTTCGCGGTCCCATGCAATGCATCCATCTGCTATAGGGTTAAGCCAATCTTGGTCTCGTGCTGTTATTTTGTAGAATTGGTCCAAATCATCGTCATTTTTGTAATCACGAACCAATTCAGTATAATGCAGTCCTTCTTCAGGGTCCAAAGATACCACTATGCGAAGCGATTTCCTCTCAAATGACATCGTCTGCTTCTTCAAATTGATCACCCCATTCATGTCAATAGCCCAATCGATCCCAAGGAGTGTGGGGTAAGGATTGTTATCATCAACAATCTCTATCACTTTCAAATCAGCCAACATGCTCGCACCTTCAATATCTACTATCACTCCCTACAATCTTCCCATGGGGATAATATTATGTTGATTTGACATCTACAATTGAATCAGAGATCAATGCAACACAAGTATCCCCATTGTTTCCCACATCTATTTAGTCAATACGTTCGCATCTGACCCCAAATCTAGAATAACTTGATCCATTTCATAATCCCCTATTTGCACTGAGTCTCATCTCATGCCCTGTTCTTGCATTATACTTACCAATTTTTCTAACTATGCATGGCCCTTTAAGAGCATTTTCTTTTCTAGCACACATATTTATTAATTCCTATAATCCTTTCATATACTTGGTGTCATGTAGCAACCTCATGCAAGTTTCCAAAAAGGTGCTAAGCCTGGATGGTTCCATTTCTTCAAATTGCTTATCTTGAATTCCTGAGAAAGAAGCCTCAGTGAAGCTTTACTTCACTTCCATGAATGTTTCTCTCGCACACTGGAAATCAAACCCAACCTCTTTTTTTGGGAGCTTTGCAAACCCACTCACTTTCTTCAGGTTGCTTTCCTTTATCCTCGCCAGTTTTCATTTGACTTTGTAGCACAATATTCACATTAGGACCCTCTTTGTGGGGTTCATCCCTCATCATCTATAGGTTCTGGGTAGGCTATTGAGGCCGCGTCCCCTTTTCCTACATCTTAGCTATTAATATAGGGTAGTCTTCTATTGCGCGGTCAAACTGAGTATAGTATCGGCTCGACACGCATGTCGGCTTCATACACTCCCGTGCATAGTGTCCTGACACTCCACAATTATAGTAAATAACTTGTCCCTAACCTCTCGCAGGTCATCCTCTACTTCGACTTCGTCTATGCTTGTGATATCCTCCTTACACTCCCCAAATGCATTGATTCGGAGGTTGAGCTTCCGTCTGCATATGATATGCCAGTGTTCTCTCCATCATTAACTTATAGCTATGGTAGTTGTGCCCATCGTGACCCACCAATTTACAGAATTTGCAGAAGAGTTGTTACAATGTTTGTAAAAATTTCTATAGCAAGTGACAATTATCTTTCACATGTTTTATAACTACCTGATAGATAACACACCACAACACGAGCCCTGTACTTGTCCTGTCTTGAGCTTCTAGCCTTAGAGGCACTGGCCATCCTCCTGAAACATAATTCGTGAAGACAGGGTAGTGATCTTTATCATGCCCTTTCCTTTTACACTTCAGGCACAAAACTTCTTTGTGCACCTCTGGCCAAGCTGCACAATCTTTCTTCAGAATTTGGAATTCTAGGAAAAGATTCTACAACTCCGTGTGAATATACTGAACTCCCAAAGAAAAATATTGAATCAGGGTCTCATGCAATCTCATCGCAATTTCCAGGGCTTCTACCTGTGTCCCAATGATTGATTGTGCTTCAGACTTGGGCCTATTGAATTCCTTATTCAGGGTAGTCTAAATGTCTACCAATGCAGCTGTTGGCTTTGTGGGGCCTGACCCAGGTTTAGCCTTAGTTAGCCAAATAAATCCCTACACTGTTTTCCCTTTTGGCATCAGCTCGCGGAGCGCGGACAAAAGTCTCACCTGAAGTAGTATGGAGGGATGTTGGAACCAAGTTTCTACACCCTGAGATGGTCATGATGTCAGTTTATACCCTTTGCCCCTACTTTCGTGCAGGTCACTAAGCCTTAGGGTTATGTCAACCCACCCTTTATTCTGCCCTTCAGTACCTCCATGAAGGTGTAAGATTGACCTTCGCACAACCTTAACACATGGTCTGGGTACTTTTGTGTAGCTATAACAATGTATTGTGTAGGTTCCCAATTTATCTCAAGTGTTTACTTATATTACTAGTCAATCACAGTTAGTGCCGCATAAACTGATATCCTTACTTACGTTCAATTAACTAATACAATCACATATATTCGCGCATGAAATAAACATTGTAAATTAAACCGAAAACTATTGGGTTGTGTTACATTCTTTCCATGACTAGCCTCCCTAGTAAACCGAGGGGTTAGAGGGGGGGCAACGCCCCCTCTTCATTGTGTCGATTGCGCAATGGGGGGTTAGAAGGGGTTTGAGGGGCGTGGGTAGCCCACCTCTATGGGGTCCATGGCAGCGCCCCAGGGAAATATTTTTTTTGACCCTATATTAGGTGGGGCGAACCTACCTATGGCTTTATGCGTGGTTTTCAGTCCATGGTATTGGATGCTTCAACAATGGCCATGAATTTAAAAGGCTATTTTTAATTCTTTCGTAGGGCTTTTTCATTCTTCCATAGGTTTTTCTGTGTAAGGCTCGTTAGCTCAATAGGTTTTTTTCTATGTAAGGATTGTTAGGGAGGATTCCAGGTTAGTAGGGTCTTTTTTGGAGGGCCAAAAGAGCTCGGAGGATGTGTGCCAAACCCAGATCGACCACCTTCTCCAATAATTGTCCTCCTATGGCTAGGGTTTATCTTTATCGTTGTCTGCATTGATTGCCATTGAGAATTGCTTGTTTCTCTAGGGTTTGTCTTGAGATCAAGATCAAGTCAGATGTTGTGTGTCTGCAAGGCTTTTTCATTCTTCTGTAGGGGCATACATAAACTTTGGAATCATCAATTGGCCTTGATCCATATGGCTCCCAGCTTTGTGAATATAACTACTGGCTCAATTTCGTCCACCTCTAGGGGGCAAGCTCCTGCCCATATCATTAATAAAGCCCCAACGCCCACTGTCTCGGTGGTCTAGGCCTCACTCTATGAAGCTTTGAAGTTTTCTAAAAGTGCCCTAATCTGCTGGTTCAATGGTTTTTGGCCATGGCTGACAGCTCTCCACATTTGGATCTCGGAGGTATAGAAGCCTGTCATTTCTGATGAAATTAATATCTACAATGTATTCTAGATTCCAGCAATTGTTTTCGTGAAAAATCAGGCCTATTCATGAAGCCATGGAACCCATCATTCAATTCGTCAACAATAGTCATAACCTTAGCACCAGTTTGGGTGAGATTTCCAAACCTACCCTTGCATCTCTGGAAGTTTTCCTTGCTAAAAGCCATTGGAAATGAAATTGAGAAATTTTACTGCAAGTTCCCAGAAATAGAGGAATATGCCAGAACCACATATGCACGCATTTGTGTGGAAATGGACTTGAGTGCCAAATTCCCAACTGGAATAAACCTAACAAGTAAATACTATGTGTGGAACCAAAAAATCGATTATGAAAGTGTCCTCTTTAGATGTTGACCGTACTTTGAGACAGGCCATCTAGCCAAAAATTGCCCAAAAGCCTCCCAGAAAATTTTTGCTAGAAAGAATCACCATAGATCTACATGGTGGGAAGGAGCAAAAAAAGAACATTACACTATCATCAAGGAAGAATACTCTCCAGAAAACTCTGAATCATAAGAAATCGAGCAAGAAAGAAATGACTCTCATGAGAAGAAGGGGGAAAGCCCCGCCCAACAACAAAAAAGTGAACTCGACAACCCCTCAAGCATCAACAGTTATCAAGATTTGAATATCGCACAAAATAAATCTTCATTTAATAGCAAAGCAGATCTCCCAGACCAATCTTCTTCTCCATCTATCCTCAAAAGGACGAACACAACAGATTGCGAAGCTAAGACACCAATGTCCCAAGAAATAGAAGAGATGAAAGAGATGCAAGATAAAGGAAGCTGGAAGACCGTAGAGAAAAAAATAAAGCTACAACACCAATCTCACTAAGAAAGACAAGAAACCAAACAATTAAGAACTAAAAAAATTATAGGTCTGATAGGCCGGTTTGGTCTCAGTTGACGTTAAGCACCACCACCATCATCATCATCATCATATGTATTGTAACATTGAAAGGAACATAATGAAAAATAAAGCTGGTAGTCCTAGTTTTGGAATCAAAGGGAAATCGCTATGGATATGTGTTTTATGTGTTATGCTCTCACATTGTTTATTTTATGTTCTTAGAATTTATATGCAGGTAATTTTGTACTGGGTTAAAACCTACAAAAACTCAATATAATCAGATGCATTAACATGAACTAAATACATAGTAATTGCAGAATAATTCTCTTTATTGATATCTTTCAGTTTAATACAAAATCTATCCACCCTGTGCACACGGCTGCAGGGGTCCACGCACTCAGCTATGGACTTCTGCCCTAGGCCTCTGTGCACTTAGCTACAGAGCCTCTACCTACGCTAAGACCCAAGAACACTTAGACTTCTCTGCTCTACTTCGCTACTTTCTTCCTTGCTTCTCTTAAATTATCTCTTAACTTAGCTTCTTTTTATATAATCCCATGGTTTTTGGACCATGGGTAGATCTTTACAGCCGACTTGACAGTTTACAAAATAACGATGGACAACCCTTTATGACTCTTGACACCTTCATGCTCCGTGACCACAAAATGCAGAGACTTTACAACTTTATTACAAAATTGTCCCCAAAATATGGGATTTTATCCCAAAACTACCCTTAGGGGAACTTGTTTCCAATAGGCTCCTAACACAAACATGATGACTCGCCTTTGAGTCACTTTGCGTGCACAGATACCTTAGTGCGAAGACCTCCCAGCTCAACCTGTATGATGACAACCTTGGCAGTGCACTATGCAACTGCCTACTTCACTTCTTCAACCAACTACTCTATTGTTGGTCCTGAACTATCAGCCTGAAGCTTCTGCTGAGTTTCTTGTATATTAGAAAGCTTTCCTTAAATGGAGGCCATGACCAAATAAGCTTTGTCCAACCAGAGCTTCAAGAGCACCTTTAACACTACCTTTTTGTGCTGCGCTGCATCGACTTGTTCCTTCAATGTTTTGGCCTCCTGCAGATTTGCCAGTCTCTATGTCAAAGCGACAGTGCACTTTGATCCTTTTACTTCATCACAACGTTGTTGTAGTTCCTGCACCTATGTCTCTAGCCATTGTACATTAGGATCCTCCTGCAGGCTCATCGGGACCTCGAACGACTGTTCAAAAAGTTGTGTGCAGTTTGCTGTTGCACTGTCTACTGTCATTATCACCTCTATGATAGTGGTTGTGCACTGCTCTTGTAATTACGGTAGAGTTGAAGGCTGGGCCTTCAACTATAAATATGCAATCTGTAGGTTTAGATACCGCTGAACCTTAACCAACTCTGTCCAAGCATCATGCACCCCTGTGGCAAGCTTGCGAACATGCACCTCGACCGGTTCTCCCTCGGGAATGGCCAACTCTGGGATGATTCAGCGTGCCTCCTCCATGACCTGAACTCTCCATTTTTTTCAGTTGGTTATCTTTGTCACAACGGTAATGGCAGAGTCTCGATGTAGGGCCAACCATACATTATTGATCTATTGTTCACTGATCACCTACACAGTGCACTGTTAGCGAGCCCTCAGCTCTGCAATCACTCCATCCTGCAGTAGGTGGAGCACCTCACCAGGGAGTGCTGCCAAGTTCAATGCCACTCCCTTGAGGGCACTGACAGTGGGCCTGTCAGCTTCATTTTCTGTGGTCAGTGCTCCATTCGATAGCACTATCACTCGAGAGTCCTTCGCACCCAACATCTCAGTAGCTTCTAAAGTACTGATAGTGAGGCTGGTGGACACCATGCCAACCTGTGATGTGTGGATTTGCAACTCATGCAGACTTGTCTGGATGGCCCCCAATAGTTGCTACTATTGTTTTTGGAATTGTTGCAATACCTCTGCGGTGACATCCTGCATCATGTGTCTAATGTCATGCAAATCTCCCTACGTTAGGGTGATTGGGTTCAACAATGTTCTCTTGGACATTTGATGTGGTACAATGCTGTCTATGGGTCTAACCCATGCTTCTCTATTTTCTCATCCGTGTCTTCCTATGTTTTGGGCGAATATGACCTTGCACCTATGTCAGCACCACGCTCTATTTTTCCTATCTACTTTTTCGCTTGTTGGGTGGCATCGCGCTCTACCTCGGCCTTGTCAGTGGCCTGCTTCTTTCGTTTCTCGGCTAGCTACACTATCGTGAGCTTGGCCTCCTCCTTTTTATGTTGAACAATGGACTTGCTCGACCCCATCACCCAGTCTGAGGCAGTGCGCCACTCTGCCGGCTAGCGATCAAGATCTGCACCAATCGCGTCATCCGTTTCCAAGTAAGGAAAGTCATGCCACATCTACTTAGGGTATTTCTGTGCCCTGATCGATATGCGCTAAAATTTTTCCTTGAACTCTGCGTGCTTCTGTAGTTTGGTAAATACAATAGGTAAAAATTGTGGTTTGCAATTGATATCCATGTGTATGTTCATTTCTATCAAGATCCAGAAGATCTTGCTATCCTTGATGCGCTAAGAATCCTTCATTGCCCACAATGAAGCGTACTTCACTACTTCTAGAAGGTCCACTGTGATCGAGGGGAATTGATGTCTTCCAGTAGATCTCAAGCTAGCAACACAATGGACAGCAAGAGCCATGAATAGTGGAAAGTCATACTGAGCTCCTACACCTTGCGGCAATTCACAAGGTACTCACTGCAGAGATAGCGTGCCTCATTAAACTGGCCTCCTTCGGCGCATTGGGCCGCTATTGCAACGACTGGTGCTAGAACTTCATCTACGTGACACTTCTTCATAACTTTTCCTGCCAAAATCTGCATGGCCACCTTAACCATAGGGTCGTAGATACTCGAGATGGCATAGCCTCGCGGCTTCTTCATAAGCTTGAATTTTTCCTTCATGGCCTCAGCGAGGGCCTACTCACCACCTTTTCCACCAAGCATCATGGCCAGGTTTTCCCCTATATAGCGCAGCCATGTGATCCTATGGATCAGCTTGTCGATGATGGGTTTTGCCTCCTCTAGCCACAGACACCCATATTACACCAAGAATAGTAGCTACTTGATGACCAATACTGTAATGGTGGTACATTTGTAGTAAAACACCCATAGCAAGTTCAGGAGACTTGCCTTGTCTACTCCCTTGGGCCACTTCTGCAGTTCCAATGCAGTCATGTCAGTGGTCATCTGAACAACATGGTGCATTATTTGTTTTGTCACCAAGTGTGGGAACTTCTCATGGTCATCTAAGTCCCAATATTCATGTTTCAACAAAGGAACCCGCCCCAATTGTGGTCCTTCAAAGACAATCTTGTCTGGTAGCAAAGGTGTGTGCAAGGCGACCTTGCTTTTGTCAATGTTCCTTGGAACCTTGGTCTTGCCTTTGCGCGGAGGGATGTATTTAGGCAACTTAGTGATAGGGTTATAACCCTCAACTTCAACTTCCTCCACTTCCACCCACAAATCCTCATCATCCATCGATATGTCCTCAATTTTTTCCTCCTCTGGCTCCAAGTTAATGGTTTTTCCCTTTTCTTGTGTAGTGGGCTTGTCCTTCTATGGGTTTCTTCTAGGTAACACATGCACCGGTATCACAACCTATTTTCCCTTCTTATCCTTCGCACTTTCCTTGGTCAGGGTAGGCTTTGGACTAGGTGTCCATGGTGACTTGGGGACTTCAACTAGTACCTCTGCAACCTCTAGAGGAGCTCCCTCTACCTCCCTAACAATTTCTAGCACAACCCCCTCATCTGTCATTGCTTCAGTGTCAATAACTTGGGATCCTGGGATAAAATCACGGATAAAATTGTGGTTGGACTCTAGAAACTGATCAAACATGGGGTAGTCAATCAATTCTTTGAAGAATGCATGGGTCATGCATGTCTGAGAGCTCACCAACTCAATGTTCAAAATTATAAGTGTTTTTCGTTAGGCCTCCACTTGTAATTTATAATCCATTTTGAATTCAAATCTGACCGTTCCCCCCACATTTGGTTCATTAATGCCATATTGGCAGTAAATTTCCAAGGATATTACCCATAAATTCTGTCTTAAATTCTGTACGCCCACTCCATTTGGCTGTATTCTTATCATTAAATCATGAACAATGACTTTAACGATTACTTTTTGGCTGAACTACGCGATTTTTTCCTAGGTAGCACAGCTCTCTTCATGCTGGCGTGAACCCTATGACATTCCCTTGTTCCGCACAATCCTCCAATCATGTAATTCCCCAACTTGGAGTGTATTTTATCATCCTGCACCTCCTTTTAGCCACCTATAGCACTAAGATGATGCTACCATTATATAGTCGCTTGGCCAGATCACCGGTGTATGTCTTCAATTGGCTGCCATTCACTTTTGCTAGGAAGGGATCTCTGTTCAATTTAACCAACTAAAATACTCCACTGTCAGCAATCTCCTTAATGACATAGGGGCCTATCTAGTGCATTATGAATTTCCCTGGAAATTTATCAAACTTGCTTTCATATAACAAAACCATATCATTTACCTTAAAGGTGCGTAGCTTAATGTGCCGATCATGCCATGTTTTTTCGCGCTACTTTTCGACTTGTTGGTGAATTACAACCATAAATATTTCTTCCTCAAGCTCAACAAGTTGTGCGAGCCTCTCTTCTAGGGCTCTGCAATCTGTCATACCCATGAGTGCCACTATGCGTAGACTAAGCACAATGTATTCCATAGGCATCACTACTTCAACACCATATACGAGCCTAAAGGGTGTCTATCTAGTCATATTTTTGCATGTCGTCTGGTAGGCCCATAATATTGTGGGTATGCGCAAGTCCCAATCACTTCATTGAGCATTGAAAACCTCGATCAATGCATTCTCTAGTACCTTATTGAATGCTTCCACCATCCCATTATCCTATATGTGATAAGGCATGCTTTTTTGGTGATATATCTGAAATTCTTCCCTAAGTGCACTGATCATTTCGTTCAGAAAGTGTGTACCACAATCACTCATCAAAATACTTGGACACCCAAATCGCATCAATACATACTCAAAGAGAAACTTCATACTGGTTGCACCTGTGCAGTCCTTCATAGGTTGTGCCTCTACCCATCGAGCCAGATACTTAGCTGCAGTGATAATGTACCGCACTCCCGTCTTCTTCCCTTGGGGCTGAATGGGTCCCACAAAATCTATCGCCCATTTCTCGAAAGGTTGCAATGTCATCTGTGGGTTCAGAGGTAGCTCATCTCTCTACGATGGCCTGCCTATCCTTTGACACACGTCACACACCCTGCAATAGACTTTGGAATCTTTATGGATGGTTTGCCACCACAACCCCGCGCTTAGAATCTTCTGCGCGGTCACTCTTCCTACATAATGACCTCCTGCTGCAGTGCCCCCATGAGCGTCTATGAAGATACTACTCCTTTCAAACTTCGGTACATATTGTCATAATACTTCATCAAATCCCATTTTATACAGATGTCCAACAATGACAGAGAAGTCTGTCGTGCATACCACTAACTCCTTTTTCTACTGGACGGTGTAGCCTTCCAGGGTGGTTCATGTCGTTAGCAAGTGTATGATATCTTCAAAGTGACCATCCGCGACGCGCACTGCAAATAGCTGCACGTCAGGAAATCCCTCCTCCAAATTAGTGGGCTCTTCCCCCGTATTGATGCATGACAGATGGTCTGGTCCCACGTTTAGTCATCGAGGCTTCATAATAAATTCAAAATCATACTCCTGGAATAATAAAACCACCTACAGATTCTCCCCCCGAACACAGGCTTATTGACTAGGTATTTCAACGTAGAATGATTTGTATACATCATAAAATTTCCACCAAGAAAATAGTGTCTAAACTTCTAGAGTGCATATACCATGTCTAATTCTTTGCGCTCGGTGGTGAAATAGTTCTTCTCAGCCTTGGATAACCTTTTGCTTGCAAATGCTATAGGATGGTCCGATTCTCCTCCGCTAGTCTATGTCAGTACTACTCCTAGTGCTATACATAACGTGTCTACATGTACATGAAACTCCTTCCAATCCTTGACAGCTAAAATTGGTGCGATGACCATTTTTCCTTTCAATACATCCAAGCTTTTCTGACATTCCTTGTTCCAATAGAACATGACACCATTTTTCAACAACTTCTTCATAGGCGCGGTGATTTGGGCATAGCCCTTGATAAACTTCCGGTAGTACCCATTATGTGCCAAGGTTGCACGCATCTATTTCATGCTCCTCGGTGCCTCCAAGTTAAGTATCATTGTGATCTTCATGGGATCTACAATCAGTCCCTATATACAAACCACATGACCTAACAAAGTCCCAAAAGGAACACAAAACATACATTTCTTCATATTGAGCGCAATCTGGTACCTTCGATAGGTATCAAGCATTAAGCGCAAACTTGCCACATGGCATTTTACCAACCCAAACATAGTCCAGTCATCAAAGTACACCTCCAGAAACTTATGAATGAAGTCTTTGAATGTTGCAATGATTACGCGCAAAAAAATCGCGGGTGCATTATTTAATCTGAGCGGCATTACAGTGTATTGAAAACCTCCCCATTCAGTCGTGAAGGTCGTCTTTCTTCTATCTTCAGGCATGATTTTGATCTGGTGGTACCCAGAAAACAAAACAGTGAACGAGTATGCTTCCTAGCCACCTACATTACCCAATACCTCATCAGTGAATGGAATCGGGAAAGGATCATGCACAAAAGCATCATTCAACTTCCTAAGATCTACGCATATCTTTATTTCATCCTTCTACTTCTTTTTCTATACCACCATTGGGCTTACCCAATCAGATTCTTCTATGGGCTCAATGATGCCTGCTACGAGCATCTTATCCAGTTTTAAGCGGACCTTCTCCTTATACTTCGGATTGAGACGGTAAGGTATTTTCTTAACTAGCTTCACGTTAGGTTTTAATGTGTTCTTCATAACGCCCAAGTTTCCTATTATCCCCTTTAACTCTGTAAACTTCGTAGGGAACAAATCTTGGTATTCGCAGAGAAATTCTGCGACCTTATCTACTATCACATCATCCCAGTAATCTCCAATCTTCGTGAACTTGGTCTCTGTCTCTGTACCAATATTTAGCTGTTTCATTTTTAGTGGCACAGTTATATCAAGATTCTCGATCTGCAGTCCCTCAACCTCACGGTGACCTTTGATTTCAGGGATATTAATATTTTGTGGGTCCTTGTCTTCTTCTTCAGCAGTCACATTATATCATTCTAGCGCGTGGCATAGTTGAATGGTCCAATCGGGTTGAACCAGATCCAAAGGATCCTGCAGTATCCTAAATATCACTACTTTAGCTTCTTGTAATGCTTTGTCAATATAGTCAAACCCATCTTCAAAGCTGAACGTCATTATGAACCCTTCGCGCAGAATATCCCATTCACATGTGCTCTGTCTCCAAGTACTAGTTCATTGGAATGACATCTAAGGTGTGACAGAATAAGTGCACCCATTCAGGTTGGGGCTTCACTCCATAGGCCTTAGCCCATTTGGCTAAGTGTGCACGTGAATCATCCTTCTCATCATAATTGTTTTTCACTCATACCTTCAGCTTGCTAAATTGTGTTCTCATCATCCTCCTACACTCGCACCAATAATCAAAACTACCCTTGTGCGTACCCCATCATCTCGCAAGCATAGTGCATAGTGCCTAGTCCAAAGCCTAGAAGCGCTACTTCTCTAGTACTTCCCTCTCAAATGCATCCAAAAACACATCCACATCATTCAAGCCATCATAAGTGGGAATATTTCTTATGTTTTATGACACACAACATAATGACTGGGTCATCATGTTACAACTCAGTGTGGTTACTTCATGTAGCCACTTCTGTTAGCACTCTAATTCTTCGTTCGAGTCTATGTTACAAGAACTCTTGCAATCCCATGTAATTTTTCCATCCACTGTCAGATTCACCCAATCTTAGTCTCGCGTTGTTATATTATATATGTAGTCCAAATATTCATTGCTTTCATAATCGCATACTGGTTCAATATAGCGTGATCCTTCAGTAGGATCTAGGGGTACTATTATGTGAAGCAATTTCTTTTCAAATATCATCTTTTGCTTCTTTAGATTGATTACCTCGTTCATGTCAGTATCCCAATCAATGCCAAGGAGTGCAGGGTAGGGGTTACTGTCATCCATAATTTCTATTACTTCAAAATCAGCCAATATGCTTGCGCCTTCAATATTTACAGTTGCTCCTTACACTTGTCTCATGGGGATAGTATTTTGCTAATTTTCCATCCTTAACTGAATTGGAGACCACTGCAATGTGGGTCTACCCTTTCGCTCCCAAGTTTGCTTCAACAAAGCGTTCACGTTTGACCCCAGATCCAGAACAACCTGATGAATTTCATATTCTCCTATCTGTGTGGTCAACCTCAGCTCACATCCTATCCTTTTTTTATGCTTACCAATCTTCTTTACCATGCACGATTCACCCGGAGTGTTTCTAGTGCATCTATTTGTAAGCTCCTGTAACCCCTTCACAGCCTTACTACCACGCAGCAACTTCATGTGGGTCTCTAGAAAGGTCGTAAGCATAGAAGGGTCCATTTCTTGAACAGACTTATCCCGGCTCCCTAAGGTAGAGGCCTAAGTGAAGCTATTTTTTTTTTCCATGAACATTTCACGTGCACGCTCCAAATCAAATTTAGCCTCCTTCTCCACAATGTTTCAAACCCATGTGCTCTCTTCAGGTTGTTTCCCCTTATCGTTGCTTATCTCAATTCCACTTCAGAGCACTATATTCACATTTAGATCCTCTTCATGAGGCTCAACCCTCATCATTTATAGGTTCTGAGTCGGCCGTGGTGGTAGCACCCCTTTGTCATGTATCCTCACTATTAGTGTAGGATAGTCCTCCATCTCATGATCAAATTGAGTACAATATTTGCATGATGTACGCGTTGGCTTAGTGCATTTATGGGCATAGTTTCCTGGTCCTCCACAGTTGTATCAAATCAACTGTCCCCGACCTCTGCTAGGTCCTCCTCTGCCTCAGCCTCATCCACACCCCTAAAATCTTGCTCGCGCCATCCCAGTGCTCTAGTCAGGAGGGCTTCCTGAAATCTATAGGTAGGTTTTCTATCCATCGTCAATTCATAACTTCAGTAGTTGCACTCATCATGCCCTACCGACCTGCAAAAGTTGCAGAACAGTTGTTGTAGTGTTTGTATCAACGTCTGCAGCAAATGACAGTTATAAGTTATATGTTTCCCTACTACCTGACATATAACGCACCACAACGTAGGTCCTGCGCTCATTCCTACTTAGGCTTCCAGCCTCAAAGGCATTAGTCCTCCTCCTGCAATTTAGTTCACAAAGACCAAGAATTGGTCTTTTTCATGACCCTGGCCTTTACATTTTAGGCACCATATCTCTTTGCATGCCTCCAGTCGAACCGTTCTATCTGGTTTCAAACTTTGCATTTCGAGGCAAATATTTTGCAACTATGCATGGATCTGCTAAACCCCCATATTTTGATCTTTCATCGATGTTTTATGAAATCTTATGGCAATCTCCAAGGCCTCTGCCTGACTCATATCTTCTGTTGTGATAGTGCAACCCTGAGGTGAGGTAGGAGCGAAGCCAAGAACCACTCCTGGTGTTGTCCATCTGTTAAGTTCATATTAGCTTCATGGGTTTTACACTTCAATCTTTGATCCTATTCCCAAGGTGTCTCACCTAGTTTCATCGTGATTTACTTGAACCCAACGATAGATTGTGCCTCAGATTTGGGCCTACTGAGCTCTTTATTTAGTGTGGTCTAGATATCTGCCAACCCAACGTTTGGGTTATCATTAGAGTACTTGACATACCAAGTTAGCACACAATCCTATGAATAAATAACCAACATTCCTTCTTCATGTGATCATTTGTGATGCCCTAAGCTTCCCATACATCTTTTATGATGAACCAGAGCTGGTCTGGGTCTTCATTTTTGAAGCCCTTAAACAAAGGCAACTTCACTAAATTTGCCACGTTTAACTATGGTGGAGGCGGCGGTGGTGTGGGCGAAGTCATAGAGGGCGATGGTGTGGGTGAAGTCACAAAGGGCGATGGTGGTGATGGTGGAGGTGGTAGCCGTGGGAATCCTTGTTTTATCAACTGAACTTCACTTCATGGAGAATCCTGCACTATTCCCTCTTCGTCACTCAAAGGAGATGAAATCAGTGGGCTATATTTGGGACCCTTTCTTTCTTTGTTTCTGTAAGTATTTCCACTTCGCGTAACTCTGAATATCAAGGTAGCTACATAACCCATTTTTCGCACAATAAAATTTATTTAAAGACTTGAAGTACTTACCTCCTGGACCTTTGGAAAGTGTCACTCTGCCTTGCTGTAACTGACTGAGGTATCGACTGCGAATCCAGTCACAAACTCTCCTATGATACGATCGAGCCAATGATTGACAACATAGGCGATCTTATCCTTATAAGCTTCCAGTCTCTGTACTAACTTTGGGGTCTAGACAATAGGACCGTCAAGCCTCCACCTTCCTTGGCTATTCGCTAGCTTCACGATCCACTCGTATAACTCAACTAGAATGGAATAGAAAAATATCTCATGTATTTCCATATATAGGTACCTATCCAGCTACTGTTCCTTTGTCAGCCATGGATTTCTATTCTCCTACACCATGAATTCATGGACCTTCCTATCCAACTAGTCTTCGTCCTCTTTCTTAGTTGGATTCTAGTGATATGACATGACACACCTCTTATGCATATTCCAGTCCTAACAACGGAACCATTTGTTGGCTTTGTGGGGCCTGACCTAGGTTCAACATTAGTTAGCCAAACAAATCCCTACACTACTAGCCCTTTCAACATCAGCCCACGGAGCATGGACCGAAGTCTCACCCGAAGCAGTATGGGGGGGTGCTGGAACCTAGTTTCCACACCCTCAGATGGTCGTGATGTTAGTTTGTACCTTCTTCCCCTACTTTCGCGTAGGTCACTAAGCCTTAGGGTTATGTTAATCCACCCTTTATTCCACTCTTCAGTACCTCCGCGAAGGTGTATGATTGACCTTCACACAACCCTAACCCATGGTCTAGGTACTTTCATGTAGCTATAAAAATGTATTGTGTAGGTTCCCAAGTTATCTCAAGTGTTTACTTGTCTTACTAATCAATCATAGTTAGCACCATGTAAACTGATATTCTTACTTGCATTCAATTAACCAATACAATCACATATATTCATGCATTAAATAAGCATTGTAAATTAAACCCAAAACACAATATTATCAAATGCATTAACAAGAAATAAATACATAGTAATTGCATAATACTTCTCTTTATTGATATCTTCAGTTTAATACAGACTCTATCCGTTGTGCACACACAGCTGCAGGGGTATCGCGCACTTAGTTGCGGACTTCCACCCTAGGCCTCTATGCACTCAGCTGCAGAGGCTCTACCTATGCTAAGACCTGAGAACACTTAGACTTCTCTACTCTACTTCTCTACTTTGTTCCTTGCTTCTCTTAACTCCTCTCTTAACTTAGCTTCCTTTTATACAATCCCAGGGTCTGCAGACCATGGGTAGCTCTTTACAACTAATTTGACACTTTACAAAATAAGGTAGACAACCTTTATGACTCTTGACACCTTCGCACTCCATGACCACAAAATGTAGATAATTTACAACTTTATTAAAAAATTGTCCCCAAAACATGGGCTTTTAGCCCCAAAACTACCCTTGGGGGAACCGATTCCCAACAACAACCTTCGAGTTATGGGTGTAGTAATTAATGTACCACATTAGTGCTCGATCCTGTAAAGTAGTAACCAACGTTTCTTTCTTCATTTTACCATCTATAATATTCTGGGTTGTCCACATGGCCTTTGCAATGAATAAAAACTGGTCTGAGTTTTCATTTCCCAAGCTCTTGAAAATGGGAAACTTCATTGCATTCACCATATTGAATGGCGGCAGAGGTGGTGGCGGTGTGGGTGAAGGTGTATGTTATGGAGGTGAATATGGAGAAGGTGTGGGTAGATGGGGTATTCGCTGGAAACCTTTCCTAATTAACTGGACAACGCTCTGTGGTGAAGCCTGCGTGACTCCTTCATCGTCACTCATAGGACGCACAATCAGTAGGCTATATTTAGGGCATGTTCTCCCTCTATCCTTGAATAACTTTCCACTTAGTGTAGCTCCAAACATCAAGGTATTTTCATATTCTAATTTTCACACAAAAACATTTTAATCCAAGTATTCAAAGATATTAAATACTTACCTCATGGTCCCTTGAAGAAGTGTCACTTTGCTTCATTGTAGCTGACCGAGGTATCAATCGTGAATTCTCTCACAAATCCTCCTATGACGCGTTCAATCTAGTGATCAACAACACACACGATCTTATCTTCAGAGGCTTCCAACCTCCGCGCTAGCTCTGGGGTCAACACTATTGGACCATCAAGCCTCCACCTTCCCTAGTCATCTGCAAATTTAGCAATCCACTCGTATAGCTCGATTAGGAAGGAATAGAAGAAAATTTCATGTATCTTTGTGTATAGATACCTGTCCAACATCTATTATTTTTCCATTCATGGATTATTGTTTTCTTGCACCGCAAATTCGTGGATCTTTCTATCTAATGAATCCCCAATTTCTTTCTTTGTTGGATTCTAGTGATGCGACATGAAACATCTCCTTATGCAGATCCTGATCCCGGCAACGAAACCATTTTTTGGCTTAGTGGGTCCTGACCCAAGTTCAGATTTAAGTTTTCCAAACAAATCTCTACACTACTAGCCCTTTCGGCATCAACCCGTGCAACGCGAGCTGAAGTCTTACCTGAAGTAATATGGGGGGATGCTAGAACCAAGTTTCTGTACCCAGAGATGAGCATGATGTCATTTGGTGCCCTAAACCTGCCTTCACACAGATCAATAAGCCCTTAGGGCTTATCTATACAACTTCCTTTAATCAGATTCTACACCTCCACGAACATTCATGACTATCTTTCGAGGACCCTAAACAGGTGAATAAACCACTTACACACCTACGATTACTCCTAACTTCGTATTTAGCCAGATCAGCTTAAGTGTTCAATAACTTTAACATGAAACAAGATATTCTTCGCATAAATAGTTATTATTACTTGTGTTCATTTGACAATATAAATCATGTAAAATCACGCATCAATTCAATATTAGTTCATAACCCATCATTCATCATAGCATAAAAGTGCATTCATTCATAACAAAAAGAGATAGACAAAACATAGGAAATGTTGTAACAACTTCTTTATTAATACTTCAGTTCTTCTTACAGACTCAAGAATTCCCTGCACACTTAGTTGTAGGGGTCTGCGTACTCAACTACGGACTCTACTCTAGGCCTCTGCGCACACAGCTGCAAACCCTCTCTTCTACTCTAAGGCTTCTTCACTATTTCTTCTACTGACCCATTACATTCATCTTCATTGATATCTACCCTTGCCTTAGACTCTCTAAGACTCTCCTTTTTATACAATCCCATGGTCTGTAGGCTGACACAACTTACATGAAATAAGGGTAAACCCTTTATGACACTTTACTATCTACGTGTTACGCGACCACATCTTGCAGAGACTTTGCATTCTTTACAACAAAAATTAGGATTTTTTTCCCCAAAACATGGGCTTTCACCCTCAAATTGACCCTAGGGGACCATGTCCTAACACTCCATGATGGTCATGGGCTATGACATTTGATACATCTCATCATACTCCTATGCCCTGAAGATAGCAATCTTCGTCCTGCTGACACTACTCAATGTCATCGTCTCAGGATCAATGTGTGAGACGATCCAATGTATCATGTCCACCCATGGGAACGCGGGGTATATGCATGCAATCCGGTGCAAGACAGACTTGTGGATGTTTACATACACCTAGAAGTATTTGAGGTCTTCCACAAATTTGCCTGCAAATGCATCATTGACCTCTTGCCATTGCAATTTGATGTCCTTGTCTATAATCAACTTGGTATATTCATAGATTGGTAGACTTGTGGACACTCGCTCAACTTCTGCTCCAGTTTCATTTCTGTTAGTGTCCTTTGATCCTTCTCTCTTTGAGGCTATTGATCCTAAACTAAAAAGAGGCGAATGAACATGTGCTAGATCTGGAGGCAAAGTGACATGCATGGCAAAAAATCTGTCAGTGAAAAACAAAACACACTTGAGGAAATACATGCAACATACCTGGGGATTGATTGGCAAGGATTACGCAATTTCTTCTGGGAGGCTGGCTGACTAGTTGCCAAAACTATACAAAAGGTGGTCTAGACTATCTAGGGAGGCTAACTAGCTATTGGATTTGTGTAATGCACAATCCAAGCTTGCCTAGTGACTATTGGAATTACACAATGCGTAATTTGAGCTGGCAATGGCTACAGGCTCAGTGACTATATTGTGCAATTTTCTGGGCCAAAAGCCACTGTCCCTCAAAATTACATAATGCAAGCCTAGAGGACAACTCCTAGGCAGAAATGCACATTTCTTGAGAGGAAGACAAATCCTTCCTTCTCAGGATTGCGTAATGTTGTCTTGGTCAAGCGAAGTCCTGGCCAAGGCTGCATAGAACCGCTGATGGGAAACTGAAAGAAAATGTGATTGTGAATGCATGGTGATATAGAGTGTAAGGAGAAGAAAATGATTGTGCATGCAAACAATGGATGAAAGATTCAGAAAATAGAACAACATGCATGTGGGTGAAGCAAGTTTCTAAATCGACAACCATTCATGCAAAATAGTTTCATGCATGCAACAACAGTGAGATGCTAATGAAAACTCAAACGATGTTAGTGCAAGCTATTATGCATGTAGACGACAACAAACATTTAAATAAATCAAGCAAACAACACTCACACAAGAAAAAACACAAAAAGCGACAAAAATGCTACAAAAGAAAAGTTGAGAGCACTTACCCATGAATAGCTAAGTTGGATGTGTCGAAGAGTCTTGGAAGTGTTGTGGGATGTTAGAGCTCCAAGGTCAATGTGAAGAAATGAGCTCTAAAGTGTCGAATAAATAAGTTTGAAGCTCATGACGCGCATGCCACAAATCTAGAAAAAAGTGACACTTGGAGTAAAGATTCTGAAACGATATTTGCATGTAACCTCCAGCTACTAAAAGTAGCTCCCTAAAATCTAGGGATGCTTTGTGCATGTTGCTTTTTATATTCTAGGAAAAATTAGCCCATGCATGCAAGTCAAGTTTCTTTGGTCCTAGGTGGAACTATTCAAAACAACTACACATGCAAGAGCCTGCTCAATCGCTGGGAAAAAATGAGCATTCCTGGGAGGGAGTTGGGCTGGCTGCTCAAGATATTTGTGCAATTTCTAGTCAGAGCAGCGGACTACTACCTAGGATTGCACAATTCCTGGGATGAGTAGCCTGGCTAGGAAGAATTGTTCAATTTTCTGGATGAATCTTGACTGGAAAATTTGCGCAATTCTGGAGTCTAGCAGGCTAGCAGACATAATTGTGCAATTTCTAGAGGGAAGGCTATCTTCCCTCTAGAATTGCACAATTTCATGAGGGAACTTCTCAACCTGCAAATGGACCAAGTCTGGAGGAACAACTTGTGAGGGGAATGCAATAAGCTTTGGTGGACAGGCTAACTTTCAACAAGAAAATCACGAAAGCTTGCGTACTTGATGAAGCAAGACATGATGATGTGAAAGGTTGCTAGGGAGGCTCTGAAACAAAGCTAAGGCAAAATTTTGGAGGGTGGTTGTAGTCACTACAACACTTGGTGACACACTAGTAGAAATCCAACTCTCTGAATGGACCTTGTTCATGAAAAGCAAGTCTAACACCTTCGGAAGTATTGTTTAGTTCTTAGTTCATCTGGGTTTCACACTAGCTTGACTGTAAGATGTAGCATTTGCCAAGCTCTTGGTCGATTGACACACATTCCAAGCCAAGGCAACACAGTTGTTTTGATTGGGGTTGAGGTGTATATTGGTGGACAAGAAGTCTAGTCATTAGAGTCTTAGTTTCATCTCTCGTGTTGCTTCACTACTAGCAGGCCTAGACAATACCCTGACAGAGTCACGTAGGAACACAAGCACCGCTTCGCTTCCGGCAAGCTTGGTCAGGACCATGGCGGAGTTACTTGAATCACCTCTTTACGTAGGAAGCCTTTCTCTTCTTTTGCCTTATTCATTTTTCATTTTTTCATTTTCACTTTTCATTTTTTATAACTGAGCATTGCACTCATTCATTTCAGACGTGGAAGAGGGATCACGACTTATTTGAGAGTAGAAGGGGTTTTTCCTTTAGATAAGTAGTTTATTGTATACCTTTGATGTGCCTATTAAGGTTTTCCCCCTCACCTTACTCTACTTAACTGAGCTAACAAGGGTTAACCCAAAACAACTGACTAGAGTAGGTGACACTAGTTAGCACACAAGCATTGTGTTTTCACCAAGGTTCACTTTGAACAGTACGTATTTTCCATCAATGTATCACGGACTAAAAGTAGCAAATTATTAATACATAGGCATATGATAGATAACCAAGTAGTGATAGCTGCACAAGCCCTCTTGTACTTTACCCATCTTGTTTCAAGAGTCAGACATGGTTTCATGTGAAACTAACCTAGGAACAAAACAAGAAAACAAACAACAAAGCAAAGCAGAAGTAGAAGAAAATGTGAAAGAAAAGTAAGAAAACAAGCATGCAAACAAATAAGAAAAGAAAGTAAAAAACAAACAAACAAATTGAAAGAAAAATTACTCCTACTCCTAAGTTAATGGTGCATGGATCTGATCAAGTGAAGTGATATTTCCAATGCAGCCACTGGCACATTGGTTGAGCCATGTTGTTGAAGGCTTGGTCCTCGAGCAACCTAGTTGTGCAAACCAACAAACAAGAAAGATATAAAAATGAAGACTGTTGAAAATAGAAACAAGAAATTCTAAATATAGAAGTGCTAAATTTAGTACTGTTGTAAATAACATTTCGAGATACCTTCCTATTTTAGTTAGTCCCTAAACTAAAATAGAGAAGTAAAAATTCGAATTTGATCTTAGCAGTTGTTTGTAAAATAATTAGTTAATTCACCATGAGTTAATTAGTTGCAGAAAATCACACATCAAGCCTATGTGGGGACATGCAACAATTTCTCCACTGATTGAGGAATTTATCCATCATTTAAAGAGATAAGGATGAGTTGTAATTAGTTGGCTCAATTAACTGAGTCAAGTCTAGTTAGATTAATTCAAACAGTTTGTTGAATTAATTGTGAGTTCAGTTAGTTAATTCATGCATGCATGTAACTGCTGCACTTCAGATAACTAAATATTCTCTCATAAATAACTCATGCATGTCAGTTCAGACAGAGACTCAATTGAGATTGGATGGAGGGACATTGTACTATCAATTGACATAATATTCCATTGTGAATATCTCTTTCATGCAGAAGGAATTCTTCCCTTGAGGATTGCAAAGTTACTTCTTCAGTTTTTGTGAGTGTGATAAGGCCAATTCACACATGTGGCATCACTGGACCCAAGAAAAACTGCGCAAGGAAATAGGAAGCTCGGAGGGCTAAGGAAAGGCATATCTTGTGTCTACTCAGTCTATGTGCTGTATTGTTTGATTGTAGAGAAAGCAGGATAGTTTGAGGCCTGATTCTTTTTGTAACTTGAACATATTTCCACTTGTATGATAATACAGAGATTGGGGTTTTAGGCTGAGGCTTTCCCCGAGTTATTTCTTCTGTGTTATGTGTGATTGATTTCTCATTCTTAGTTATATGTTTCTCATTGGTCTTGCTCATATTCGATTAAGCTTCTGCAAAGTTTGATGTAGAAGTAGATCTTTTATTTTGCTTTAGTATATTGCATTATCTGTTGATATATAGTGGGAATTTCTACATGGTCTCAAAGAAAAGGTGATCAAAGTGAAGAATAGTATACAAGAAGGGAGAAGTTTCAAGTTTCAAGTTCCTGAATATAGAAATCGAGTTCTTATTACATCTCAATTTCAACAATGGCATTCAACATTTTAAGACTCGAGTATGCCCTTGATTGTAGCTCAAATTATATAGCCTGGAAGATCGCATGGAAGTAGTATTAGAGGATAACAGTCTAAAGGAATTCATTAATTAAGAAGTCCCCAGGCCAAATGATGCTACTGAATTGGTGGAATGGAAGAAATGTGTGGCTATAGCAAGGAGAATCCTTCTGGAGGGAGTTAGAGACCACATAGTTTTGAGTCTCCATGGGAAGGAGACACCATTTTAAATGTGGAAAACATTGAAAGTTTTATATCAGAACAATAGTGATCAGAGGAAGCTGGTGCTAAAAGACAAGCTTCGGAAAATCAAGTGTGAAAATGGAAAAATGATCTCTACATATATGAACAAGCTCACCACTTGCAGGGATGAGCTTGGAAGTGTAGGGATCATGACCGCTAATGATGACATGGTGAGTCTTACACTGCTCAGTCTTCCTAAGAGCTGACATAGCTACGAAGACTCAGTTAATGGAAGAGAAAGACTACCAGATTCGAAATGAATTTGGTCAGATCTAATGCAGGAGGAGATAAGGAGAAGCACCAGAGATGGAACCTCATCGAAGCAAGATGATGAGAAAAATCTAGCCTTAGCAGCTAAGGCAAGGAAAGGGAAAGGGAAGGCATCCCATCCCAAATCTGGTTCTTCCCATGGTGGGAAGAAGTTTGACAAATTGAAAGTGTGATGCTTTCATTGTCATGAAGTGGGCCATTATGCTACAAATTGTCCACAGAAGAAATCTAAGAAGAGATCCTCGAAGGAATTTGATGGTTAGGCACTGACCTCATAGTTTGAGTTGGATTTCTTGCTTATCGCATGCATGGTTTCATCCATGGTGGGATATGTGTGGTACCTGGACAGTGGAACTTCATTCCACGTGTTAGGTGACAAGAATATTTTCAGTACCTTGGAGGATAAGGATCTCCAGATGTGGATCGAGATGGGCAATGATGGAAAGTATTGTGTTTCAGGTGAAGGTATGGTTGTGTTTTAGAGGTAGCATGGAGCTCCCCTCACCCTGACTGATGTAAAGTATGTACCAGATCCGAAGAAGAATCTTGTGTCTATCGCTATGCCAGAATAAAGGCTATGATGTAGTCTTTAGCAATGGAAAGGTATTCCTAAGGCATATCGGTACTGGACATACCAAGTGAAGTGGGATTTGAGTAATGAATCTCTACAAGCTAGAGGTAGACAACTATGATGTATTGAGTTTCAAAGCTGAGATGGTGCAGAGCCAAGATATTGGCAAGCTATGGCATAGAAAACTGGGCCACTTGCACCATGGAGCCCTGAAGATCATGTAGCAGATTTCTACCAGACTACCCAAGGGAAAACTAGAGCATACAAATACATGCAAAGGTTGTATCTTAGGTAAGTATGCGAAATATTCCATTCCAGATTGAGACAGTAGAGTTGGAGCAATCCTGGAGCAAGTTCACTCAGATGTTTGTGGACCATTCTCTACAGCCTCCACTGCTAAACAAAGGTACTATGTTATTTATATTGATGATTTTTCTCATAGATGCTGGATCTACTATATGCAAAAGAAGGATTACACCTTCTTGAGGTTTTGTGAGTTTAAATCCTTGGAAGAGAAAGAATCTGGAAAGAAAATAAAAGCCCTACATAGTGACAATGGTGGAGAGTATGTCTCCCAACAGTTTAACGAATTCTATGCTGCAAAAGGAATTAATAAAGACCCCATAACCCACAGTAGAATGGGGTGGACGAAAGGAATAATAGATCGATTGTGGGAGCAGCTCGAGTGATGTTGCATGACCAAAGCCTACCATTGTGTTTGTGGGCTGAAGCATGCAATACAATAGTATATTTGCAGAATAGAAGCTCGCACCGTATACTGGGAATGAAGACATCAATGGAGGCCTTTTCCAGGAGGCAACCAGATGTGAGTCACTTCCAAATATTTGGATCATCAGTTCACTGTCATGTGACCAAAGATGCCTGGAAGATGCTGGATCCAACAGCTGAGTTGGGAATACTTGTGGGGTGCATGGATACACCCCACAACTATCGGGTGTACATGCCTACCAGTCAGAGGATAGTGGTACATAGGGATCTGAAGTTTGACGAGAAGAAAGCATGTGATTATCACTTGAGAGGGAGCTCAAGTTGCATGCAGAGGAGGGAATTTCAGTTCCTAAGGAGGAGGAGCCTCATATTGATGCGAAGCAGCCGCATGCAGAGGATCTAGGAGCGAAGACATCCACTCATGCTGAGACTTCAAGAGATGGGTGGAAATGCTCAAGGGAAGCTGACAGGTTGATGTTGGATGCATAAGAGAATGCGGGACAAACATCTTCTTAGCACAGATAGAGGAGGTCGCCCGAGCGGTACACTGGGTACATGCCCCTGGTTAGGGAGTGTGTAGATACCAAACCTTCTTCATTCGAGGAGGCAGTGCAACAATCAGTATGGGTTGATGCAATGGTAGAGGAGTATGAATCTATTATTCAGAACAGTGTGTGGGATGTAGTTCCAAGACCTTAGGGTAAGTTAGTGGTGATTTCTAGATGGCTTTACAAGGTAAAGCAGGTAGCTGATGCAGTGTTGAGAAACATAAGGCAATGTTTGTTGCCTAAGGTTTCTCACAGGTTGAGGGGATCGACTACGATGAGACTTTTTCTCCCGTAGCAAGGTACTCATCGATCAGATTGATGTTGGTACTATTAGCTCAGATGTGGTAGAAGATCCACCAGATGGACGTGAAGACAACATTCCTCAATGGGAAGATTGAGGAGGAGGTGTGCATTGAGCAGCTAGAGGGTTTCGAGAGCTTTGATCATGAGTCACATGTGTGTCGACTCAAGAGGGCTTTGTATGGGCTGAAGCAAGCACCCCGTGCTTGGTACACAAGGATTGACAACTATTTCACCAGGTTGGGCTTCACCAAGAGTGAAGCAGATGTGAACCTTTACCACATCATGGTAGAAGGAAAACCATTGATCATTGTTCTTTACGTCGATGATCTGATTTTGACAGGTGATGATCAGATCATACAGTCTTGCAAGGAGGACCTTGCAAGAGAGTTCGAAATGAAAGACATGGGTCTTGTGCACTACTTTCTAGGCATGGAGGTGTGGTAGAAAGATGGTGAAGTATTTGCATGTCAAGGAAAGTATGCCAATGAGATACTTAGGAACTTTCACATGGAGAAGTGCAAGCCCATGCAGACTCCTCTAGCTGGGAACTGGAGGAAGGAGGATGCTACTTTAGGTGAGGTATTAGCTGCTACAGTTTATCGGTAGCTAGTGGGTTCACTTATGTATCTGGTGAACACACGACCCGAATTATGCTTTGTGGTGAACCAGCTGAGTCAAGCTATGGTTCAGCCTACCAAACTTTTTGGAAGGCAATGAAGCATGTGCTGAGATACCTCAGAGGCACATCTCAGTTCGGATTGTGGTACAAACGGATAGAGGGAGTGAATCTTCAGGCCTTCACAGATGGAGATTGGGTAGGGAGTCCATCAGACTAAAAGAGCACTTCTGGATGAATCTTCAACCTTGGTTCAGCTATAGTTTCCTGGTACAACAGGAAACAAAGGTCAGTTGCACTTAGCTTAGTAGAGGCTGAATACATGGTTGCTAGTCAGGTTGCATGTGAGGCCATTTGGATGCAAAAGATTCTAGTGGGATTGTTTGGTCAGAGGATGGATCCAATTGTGATCTACTATGATAATTAGAGTTGTATCAAACTCTCTGAGAATCCTGTTTTTCACGATAGGTCCAAGCACATTGATATCCAGTTTCACCATCTTCGACACTGTGTGGTCAAGAGGATATTGTTGTTGCTGTATGTTTCGACCGAGGAACAAGATGCGGATATTTTGACTAAGACATTGTCAAACTGCAAGTTTGATTTCCACAAAGACAGGATTAGGGTTACTGATAATCCCTTTATTGTTGAGAGGGATTGTTGAAAATAGAAACAAGAAATGCTAAATATAGAACTTCTAAATTTAGTACTACTATAAATAGAATTTTGGGATACCTTCCTATTTTAGTTAGTCCCTGAACTAAAATAGAGAAGTAAAAATTCGAATTTGATCTTAGCAACTATTTTTAAAATAATTAATTAATCCACCATGAGTTAATTAGTTGTAGAAAATAAAACATGAAGTCTATGTGGGGACATGCAACAATTTCTCCATTGATTGAGTAATTTATCCATCAGTTAAAGAGATAAGGATGACTTGTAATATTGAGTTGTAATTAGTTGGCTCAATTAACTGAGTCAAGTCCAGTTAGATTAATTCAAACAGTTTGTTGAATTAATTGTGAGTTCAATTAGTTAATGCATGCATGCATGTAACTGTTGCAATTCAGATAACTGAATATTCTGTGATAAATAACTCATGCATGTCAGCTTAGACAGAGACCCAGTTGAGATCAGATGGAGGGATAGTGTACTACCAGTTTCTAGAATATTCCATTGTGAATATCTCTTGCATGCAAAAGGAATTGTTTCCTTGAGGATTGTGTAATTACTTCTTCAGTTTTTATGAGTGTGATGAGGCCAATGCACACATATGGCATCGCTGGACCCCAAGAAAAATTTTGCAAGGAAATAGGAGTCTCGGAGGGCTGAGGAAAGGCATATCTTGTGTCTACTCAGTCTGTGAGCTGTATTGTTTGATTGTAGAGAAAGCAGGATAGCTTGGGACTTGATTCTTTTTGTAACTTGAACATATTTCCACTTGTATGATAATACAAATATTGGGGTTTCAGGCTGAGGCTTTCCCCAAGTTATTTCTTTTGTGTTATGTGTGATTGATTTCTCATTCTCAGTTATATGTGTTCTCATTAATATTGCTCATATCCGATTAAGCTTCCGCAAATTTTGATGTAGAAGTAGATCTTGTATTTTGGTTTAGTATATTGCATTATTTGTTGATCTACAATTGAAATTTCTACAAAGACAAACACACTTCATGCTTCAAAGTGTCCACGGGTCATAAGTGAGTGAAAGTACATGACATGTGGTCCATGGACTTGTTGCGGTGTTGTGCAACGCTGCTACAACTTTGAAGCATATGCATACTCTCGACTGTGACATGCAAGAAAATGAAAGAAACAAGACAACTTGCGTCACACATGTGTGCTTGCAATGTAAGATTCCTCCAATGCATGAGCGATGGGATTGTGTAGCTTGAGTGGAGGAAGCATGATCTATGTGTTATCATGATCTTCAATGCATACATATGAGTGACGAGGAGCCTCAAGTGTTTGAACAATTTCCGTATCGGAAGTGAAACCAACCTTAGGACATCGAGGGCTTGACATAACCATCAGATTGGGCTAAAGTGCCTCAATAGTATGGGGGGTTTTGACTTCATTGCCAGATATATCGTCATAAACTAGTGGCTTTGAAAAATCAATTGTGATAGAACCATGATCATGATCGAATATGGGAGTAAATGGATCACGACAACCATGATCAAAAAAATCAATGATTTCATCAACATCCTCATGATGTAATGAATCAAATAGAGGGGTAGACAAGAAGTGAGAAAATTCATCCTCTGTTTTTTTGGAAAATTCAGATGAAAGATCAAGTGGATTTTCAATGAATAACTCATCCTCTCCATTTTCAGATGATGGATTGACATTCGGTGTGACTTGTAAGTGATCAATAATGGGTGCATCCATAGATGAAGATAGACATGTGAAATCATGGATGGAAAGTTCACCAAAGATGTTAGGGAAGAATGGAGGAGGCTCAGATGGAACAGAGTCATCATTTGTCGAGTGTTGATGCTCAAGCTCCCAGTCATACTCTTCATGAATGATAGTGCATGGTTGTTGTGCAACACCAAATCTGTTAGTGGCTCGATTCTCATTCACAACAAGTGCAGAGTTCAGAATGGAAGAACACAAGATAGTATCATCTGGAGGAACGACCGAGTATGAAGACGAAGGTTGTGGTACAAAATGCATATGACAACTCGATGTACTCACAACCAAATCTACATGAAAATTAAGTGAAGTGATGTTGGGAGGATGTAACAACTGAACAGATGTGTGGGCATGATCGCCCACATCACTTTGCAATCGTGGAGTTGTTTAATGAGGGGACGTCGAATAGTCACTTTTGACAGTGACCGTTTCTGTCTATGATTGCACAGATCCATCACTGAAGAATGTTGAGTGAGGCTTGAGTTTAAAATTCTTCTTAGGATGAGAATATTTCTTAAGGTAATACTCAAATCAGTCCAGAAGATAGAAAAATTTCATCTGGCTCCTCAAAGCTTGAAATTTCAAATCATAGAAGTGCTGCCAAAAATACATAGGCGATTCATTTGAACCCTTTGATTTTTATAACAACTTTTTTTCAAGATGTTTTGGATCAAAAAGATAGAAAGTGTCTGCAATGAGATCACAGAAGTGCTCAAGTGAGTGCATATTGTTAGTTGGTATGTTGCACAGCCACTGATGTGGAGATTCGTGAAGTGTGTATGGAAGTAGCAAACTAGCTTGTTTGTTAGAACATCCATATTCCTCATGAAGCATGGAAAGAAAGTCATGTAAGAATTCAGGCCAGGCCACTTCGCCTTCACCATCATACATGTATCTGGACAAGAGATCAAAAAAATCCCTCTTGATGGTAACAAATTCGACATGCGAAAAACATCAAGGAGGGAGGAGAGTGGAAGACTCCATGATAGATATACAAAGGTTCAAAACAAGATAAGAGGACACAACTTGTCACCTGGCCCTACTTCTAACACCAAAAATGTTGATGGTGTTGGACTTGCCAAAATGTCAGATGATCTCCCTAGTAATAAGTCATAATTAGACCTCAGACCATTTTGTGTAGGAGTCCCAACAGTGGATCATATAGTAATGCCTTGACCACGATTTTGCATAGAGGAAAGTAATATTTCTCTATTGGTAGCAAGGGTGTGACAGCTACAGTGATTCAAGGAAGGTGCATGAGAGGTTCTAACACATGGGAAGTGAGGTGAGTGCACCCCTTGGAAACTTGTAATAGTACTTGGCTTGGAATGGAACAAATGAGAAAAGATGCATCATTAGCTGGAAAGCAATATAGCTAGAAATCCAAAGTGATGTTTAAACCAATAGCACATTTGCAACAAGATTCATACAATTTCATACCAAATAGTTCATACACAAATGAATAAGTTAAATAACATACATTGTTATAGAACCTAGAATATTCCAACTACAATAACAACATATGCATGAAAATGTGTTGGCTCTATTATATTAAGAAGTGTAAGTTCTAGTCATACAATACATCCATGTCCAACAACTAGTTCCAATAAACGAACGTTACAACCACAACCTCCTACTCCTCCAAAGAGATATATTAGCTCTGTGTAGTGGAGAAGCCAAGGCATGTTACAATACTATCCAAGCTTTCTCTAAGATACTCCTATCGAAGCTTGGTTGACCAAAATCCTTTACAATGAGTTATGAGGGACTATTTATAGCAAAGGATGAGCTTACCCTTGACATTCCCCTTTGTGACATTTCATCTACTGTCATGACTCTTCATATACTCTATGATTGTTACATCCAACTATAGACACTTGAACTTACACTTGAAAAGATGTTACATTACAATGCACATGTACCTATGTGAGACAAAATGGCTTGAGCAAGCCACGCAAGACATCACTACGACTCGGAAAACCATGGGAAGTCTAACTCTTCAGCATCCTCGTGATGATCGATAGTAGCCAACAAATGCCAAGATTGGTAGTCTACGATGGTGTCCATGTACTCTATGGTGACATTTTTCTTGAACCTGACTCTTGCCTCCATATCATTCGGGTACACTACTCGGGCTCCTCTCTCCAACTCGTCTGATAGCATGTGCACAATTTTCTTTAGCACGGCTGGACCAAGAACGTACTTGTGCATGGTGTATATACTAATTGGTAAGTCTAAGCTGGTGGCTATGCACATCAACTCGTCAAAGTACGAGTCAAGCTCTAGTCAAACTTGTGCCTTTTTCTTTGCTTGGGTGAGAGTCCCAATAGATGGGATCCCATGGGCGTGCACCACAACATCCATACTCTTGAATACACATGTATGGGAAGCCTATAGACTACTGATGATCTACGGGAGATCTTCATAGTTCTAGTTCTGACTCTGGATGCATGCCTTTAGCTCGACTACTCTAGGCTTCATCATCTTAGGCAAGTGAAGTGGGGCTCCCTTGTATCTCATCACCCATGTTTGCATGTAATCAACAACAACATCCACATTCAACAAGATACATGCTCTTCTAGTAAATCACTACTGCCGTCCATTGAGATGGACGACTGCCTTATGCATGGTACCAAACTTGGAATACAATGCTTGCATGACTGTGTCAAGGGACAACATTTCATCTAGTATTTCCTTCTTCAATTCTGCTCAGGTGGTTGCTGTAACCAATTCTCCTACCTACTTGGACGTATGTAGCTCCTTCGCCATTTTCTCATTCTTAGTTATCAGAATGTGAACACTCAAGCTAATGGCTTTAGCATAAGCTCTAGTAGAACCAGACAATGCTATTGGATGCTTGTGCACATCAAAAATGATCAATCGTTCCTCATACTATAGAGGATATGTATGATCTTCCAGAGTTGACACTCTACAAGTTTGCACAACTCTATGTTGAGACTCGTCAAATGAGATGTTGTGCATCTCTCCTTCCTATTGATCTCCAAGGATCTCAGTGTCTCCTTGGTCACTTGGGACTTTCTCTAATTCCTGTCGCTCCATACTCATATCCATTTGTTCAAGTGCTCACTCTATCTGCTAAGTGAAGTCCTGCTCCTATGATGGCTCACCCTATTTTCCTGATGCCAGATGTTCTAATCAATCCACTACCTGTACAGTCGCTATTTCATCTATCCACACAAGTTGTGCCCCCTGCTATACGTGTCCTTGTTGTGCTTACTTCTCCTGCCTACGTGGCTCTTGTTCCTTCAATGGGTTCTCCTTAAAATCATCCAACTCCTCCTCTATTTCCTCCATTCTCCATTTCTACCTCTACCTTTGCACATTTCACTTATCGCATTGTTTCCTCTTTACCTCTATAGCCATAGCTTCTTTCTTCACAAGTGGATTTTATGGGAACTTCCATCGTTTCTCTTCCTCCATGCGATTGACAATCTTCCACTTGCCCTTTTCGTGCACTGGTATGTTCACCTCTGCTGTTGTTACTTCTTCTGGTGCTCTTCAAGATGTTGCTTCATGCTGCTTCACTAACCATTCCATGATGAAGCCAACTAGTTCATTGAGTCTGGAGGAGTTGTAACAATATCTCCATGGGTCCTCTTCCACCTAATGACATGCCCTGTGGATCTAGTTGAACTATACTCTTGCATAGTGATCTTTCATAAGAAAATGACAGTCATATGGATTGTAACTTTGGAGGTTGAATGGATACTTCTTTATTTTCTCTGCTTTGACATACGCATGCTTGAAACTCTAGATATCGTATAACCTAATGCGCATAGGAAGAGTGGGCCAAGGTGCCTTCTTCTTTCGATGTAGCCTAGCTGTCAAACTTGTCGAGATGTGATATTCTAATTCCTTCATGATGAGTATGTCTAAGGAAAAATTCCATAGAACATGCAGATGCTTATCTGTGTTGTACATTTGTATGAAGGTGTCGGATGGTGAGGCATACCAATTAGCAATGTCTATCAGTGCCTCCATTGTTGCCCTCAACATGCAGGGTGGACCGTGTTCAAATATCATCTTGTAAACCGTGGCGACAAAATGATTGGATAGCCATCTGATAAATCCTCTAAATCTGCATTTGGACAATGTCTTACAATAAGTGTTCACAACAATCTCCATCGGTGTCCATGCCGACTTCAAGCCCGAGAACTCCTGTCAGGCATAGATTGCATCCAAGATGTAAGCAAACATGTAGATCTCTGCTTGCATACCTTTGGGTGGTTTTCAAGCCCTTGTTATATGTTCCTTCAACTGATGAGCCAGCATGTCAGACCAGTTACATGCTTTGCCTCTCTGGCCAGTTGATCGAGCATGATCACCCAACTCTGTGGAAAGGTTTCTGTGCTTTCGTGGCCATACAGTCGACATGCAAAAATGACCAAGTATTGATATGCCTTCAGCATTATCTTCTTCTCGTAGACTTGGTTGGGTGTCATCCTTAATTTAGCAGGCTCCCTCACCCAGTTCTTCAAAATGTCTCTGGAGTTGGCATTTTTGATGGGTAAGTTGAAGCGTGTCTCCATGATGGTCATGGGATTTGATGTCTAATAAATCTCATCATAATCCTATGACCTGAAGATAGAAATCTCCGTCCCACTAACACTACTCATTGTCATTGTCTCAGGATCAATGTGTGAGATGATCCAATGTATCATGTCCACAAATGGGAACACGAGGTATCTACATGCAATCTGGTACAAGCCAGACTTTTGGATGTTCGCATACACCTGGTGGTCTTTGATGTCTTCCCCAAATGTGTTTGCAAATGCATCATTGACCTCTTGCCATTTCAGCTTGATGTCTTTGTCTGTAATTAGCTTTGCATCTTCATAGATTGGTAGACTTGCGGACACTCGCTCAACTGCTGCTCTAGTTGCACTTCCGTTAGTGTCCTTTGATCTTGCTCTCTTAGAGGTCATTGATCTTGAACTGCAAAGAGGCAAACAAACACCTGCTAGATCTAGAGATAAAGCGACATGCATGGCAAGAAACGTGTTAGTGAAAACCAAAACACACTTGAGAAAAGACATGCAACATACGTGGGGATTTACTAGCAAGGTGTTGTTCCTCTGAGATGATAATGGTGAATTGATGATGCTAGAGAATCTAAGATATTTGTTTTGGGGGTTTTGGTTTTGGTTTTTTATGGAGGACCAACACATAGACAAACTATAAGAATGATGTATTAACTCTTTTAGATAGTACTAATAGATAATCAATGGGCTGCTTTTTAACTTCAAACAGTGATTTGAATTTATAATGTGTAGAAAGAATTGTGAGATATGATTGATTTAGATTTCAGACAGAAAGATAAATAATCATAAGTGGAAAACCTTTGTCCAATGTTAAAAAATTAAACAAACTATGGATAAGATTACATAAGATGTTAACAATTTTATGATTTAGAGGGAGCCTTTCAGATAGACAATCCAATATATCAGTCTCTTTATTATAATAACTTCATAAAATAATTTTAAGAATACATGTTACAAATTTATTCTCACCTCATACCTCTGTAAAATTTAAACACATGAAGAATAAACAAAATGAATGAAACAAATGAAAAACTTACAGAAGAAAACAAAACTGTATGAGACCAAATTCAGAATCCTTTGCTTTATTATCAGTTATCTATAAACAACTTGTACATTAATGCTTTTACAAAATTTCTTATGAAAGGTACCACCTTTGATAACTTGTAGAAGAGATTTATTTACACAAGTTGAGTGTTAAGAAAATATATTAAACAAATTTACAAAAATGGATTAAAACAAAATCAGGAAAAGTGAACTGATAATCGATCTGTCACTATTTTGTTGTTGAATTGTTGATGACTATTCCTAAAAATTCTGAATGTTTTTGACTTGTTGATGATTGTTCCTCAAAACGCTGAATGTTGTTGATATTTCTTTCAGTCAAGTATATCAGTTAACTTTTCCCAGCGTTTATTATCTGGGATAGATAACTTAGTTACCCTTCTATAAACCTCATCCATTTCTGTATATTTAGTAAAAGTAGGTTTTACCAAAAATATGTGTTTTATTTCATTAAGGATCTTAGAGGGCATCCATCACAATCCTTGGTGTTACTGTACCCTTTATATTTAAAATTGTAGATGCACTGATATTGACCTCTGTAAGCTTGCAGAAATAATCTTCAATAGGCATTAAATTATCATTTATCACAAATAAGGAGGGAAAGCCCTTGTTGGTCAAGGGTTCCAGCCTGCTGAAAAATTGTTGGACTATGACATTAACACTACTGCACTTTTCCTCCAACTGAAGAATGATATTTTTCTTTGTAATAACCTTCTTCACTTCTAGCATGTTTGTTGTCCTATCATCAATACCCAACTCTTTAAGCTCATAACTATCTTTCGAATTCAAAAACTTAATTATATTAGTGGTTATTTCTAGCTTGTCCTCAAGCTAATTTGAGATAGTTTCAATAGCTTCTTGAGCTTTTTCCAACAAGTCTTTTTGATAAAAAATTATTCGAATATAAGGTCATATATATTTGATTGATTCAATGATATTTTCCCATGTAATCTCCTTTACTAAACCCAATTTATTTATGAGGTAAGAGTCTTTTACTTCTTTCTGTAATACCTCAACTTGACCTTTTTCCCTCTCCAACTCAGCTGCATGTGAGTTGTCTACAACTGCTTTCATGTGTTGTGGTGTCTTCAGCTGATCCTACAATTTCTTGATTTCTTTTGTCTGAATAGACTGGTTTTGAATAGCTTCAGCAAGATGTTTAGCTCCTTTTGTTGTACTTGTGGTTCCTATTGTAGTTATAGAGACTGTTGTAAGAGGAACTACATCCATTGGAATATTGGCCTTGTTCACAACTTCCTCTTTCTCTTTGACAAAATTTTCCATTTGTTCCTCCATCTATTTTATTTGCAGATTTTGTTCCATTATGAGCTTCATCATGTTATATTTATGAGTCTCAGTTTATTTAATTTCTTTAGTCATTGGGTCCTCTGAAGCTAGCAATTTGAGCTGCTTCCTTGATGCTGAAATCTCAGTATTTTTCTTCTTGACAATTTATTCTGCAGCGTTTATATCAGAGGGATCATATCCCATCTTCAGCACTAGATCTTCCAAAGCTTTGATCTTGGTGTCTTTTGTCAATGAGGAAACCTTCTCAAGCTTGAGTTGTGACTATGTAGTAGCCAAGGTAACCTACATCTTTGAGAGACTCATGGTAGTGTTAGTTAAAGTGGAAGAAATCATTTGGCCAGTCTGTTTGTGCTTCTCAATTTGGTCAATTGGATGTACATCCTTAACATTGAATTCAAAAGAGGTTTGCTTCTGGTAATGTGCAACAGTTCTGGGCTGTGGAATCTAAGCTTGTAAGAAAGCCATCTGCATCTTACCCTTTTCAAAGTCAAAGAATGAAAGAAATCTGGCTTGAGAACTAGAAAAATGTTTCCAGAATTGAGTATAAGTGTTTAACTTTAATTCTTCATTCTTCTTCTTAATTTCACTTAAAACATGAAAAATATCATCTTCTTTATCCTTTTGATCTCCTTCACTAATCTGAATCACCTTCTGTTCATGAGATGTGGTGGAATGAGTGGGAGACTGAGTAGACTATCCACCAGACTATGTGAAATGAGATGACTCTCCAAGTCCATCAAATGTTGTTTTCTGAGACTCATTAGTTGCACTGACCTTCAAGGAGATCTTAGGCCTCTTATTTCTATGAAAAACTCTAAAGCCTTTACTTGATGCTTCTTCTATAGGGCATGATTGCTCTTCCCCTCCTCATTTGGTTGTCTCTTCTTATGGAAGTGGAGTCTATATATTTGAAGTAGAGACTTCTTGTTCTTCAACTTCTTTAATCTCAGGCCTAGCTGTGTGATGATATGGAGTAAATTTATTTTCTACTCTGAGTTTTGAAATCACTCCCATTGGGTCATAAGACTAAGTAAATTTGAGGCCAAACTTCATCTCTTTCAATAACCTATCTACTTCTTCTCCAGCTGCTCTAGTGTTACATATGAATGGACCAACCTGAGTTTTTAGCTTAAACTGTGATTTCTTCTTTGCAACCACAAAATGCACTTCATCTGCATTAAGCCTCTTCCTAATATATTCTAATGCAAAATCCTCATAGGTAGGTACTTAGGGAGCTTGTAAGGTGGAATCTCACAACCAAATACTCTAATCTCTGTATAATTTTGGTAACGATACCAATCTCTTGTTGTGGGTTGATCAACTAGTTGCAAGACTTTTACAATTTCATCACTAATCCTTGGTTTCGGAGTACTGCTAAGAAGATTAATGGCTGGATAAACAAACAATTCTATGAACTGTTTATATGAAAATTATTCTTTCTCCTTCATTCCCATAGAAGTCCAAAAGATAATTGATTGTTGGTTCCCTTCTTCATCTACCTTCTGCAAGGTGAATGCAAACTTGTCTCCCTGAAAATAGATAAAAATATATACAAGTACTGAAGCATACTTGAATACTTCTTCAGTATTGAACTACACAAATTGTTCATGAATGGCTTCAACTAGAAATTGAATAAAGTTAAAAAGTATAGTGAGTTTGAAACCAATAGAAAAGATAGACAAGAAACCAATGATGGATTCATCTACATATTGATCATAATAGTAACCTAGACGATAGGAGATAATCATGGAAATTTGCTTGGTTTTGTCTGGGAATATGGATGAATCATAGGTAGGGTTTCTTTTAGGTAGAGGGCTATCTATAGCTAGGAAAATTTCTAGGGTTTGGGCTCTTTTCATGAAATCCAACTTCTGATAGGCTTCTATTAGGCTTTCAAGAGAAAAAGGATGGGCTGGTACAATAGTTGGGGCCTGCAACATCTGGTCAATGGATTGGGCATTGATGGAGCACATGATTTCTCCTGTAGGTGAGATAATAGCCCTTTGAGTGGGGTCATAAGTTGCATGGAATTTTCTGATGAATTCAGGCGCTCTGTGGGTCTGAGGGAAAATGTAATGAGGAAGATGGGAGCCCCAAAGTCCAATTTTATCAGTTTGATCAACGAATTGGTCCTCCATCTAACAATAGATTTCAAACAAATCAGATTTAGACAAGGACTCATGGATTTTACAGTCTCTGTGAACCAAGGGAAGATGATGGAAATCGACCTAAGGAGGAATGAGAGGATTTTGGGTTGCTGCAACTTCCTCTCCTTTAGGAGGCATTCTGTTGATTAGATTACAAACTGAAAGTGACAGACATGGGAAGGATATCGCTGAAACACAGTGATAATAGAAACAAAATGTAATTGAAAAAGATTGAGTGAACCTGGAGTCTAGCATGCGGGTGAATAGGACAGAAAATTGATTTGAATGGTGAACTTGTCGTTTTGACTATAAGTTGCAAGTATCCAGTGATCAATTGAGTTATACGAATGCACCGTGTAATGGATTTTATGAAATAACAGGGTTTATAAGGGATAATATGAAGCAAGTTCATTAATCAACGACTAAATTTGTATTAATTCTCCAACGAGACTAAGAAACAGATCAATGGAATATTAATTGGTAGGTGTGGTGAGTTAAATGGATAACGGGTAGATAGGCAAAAGGTTGGTCCATGTGGGATGATGGGATAGAGGAAGCGATGGGGTGTTGTCATAGACAATGACGTGGGAGCGATGGTGATGGAGGAGGTCGAAATCGTGTTCAGGAGTGAGTTCAGGTGGTAAGAGATTTGCGATTTTAAGTCCTGAATAACTAGGAGTGGGCGTTGGAAGTTTTGGAGGGTGGTTTCTAAAAATTCTGACTTCGTACCCCCCTCCCCCCACCCCCTGATAACGTTCAGATGGAAAGGGAGGGCCAAGGAGCAATGTTGGCCGTCAAATCGCAAGGAGATGCGAGGGATGAAACGAAAATGGAAGTGCTTTAATCAAGTGAGGCGGAAGGTGATGGTGGGGTCAAAATAAATATGATGGATGTGACAGGTGTGGGGTCCGAAGAGAATTAATGGATAAGATGGCGAATAACATTGGTATTTAGAAAATTATGGTTAGTTAAAACCATTGGTTGCATTCACATTTATCCAATGTTTTAAGCTTAGGATAAAAGTCCTACCATACTCCAATTTCATTTTATTTCTCTACCTACCCATAACTCTCCTAACATTTTTTGCAATCTTAGTCACTCAAGTGCATTTAGACTAGAAACTCAACATTTTTCTCTCAATGATTAATCTACTTCTATCCCTTATTGCTTCCATTGTCTCACATTAAACTGTTGAGCCAATTTTATTTGCTACCTATTAACAAACAATTTAAATCTAATCCAATCATGATTAAACTGTATGATTGAATTGTATGAACTAGTGTGGCATTTAAATAATCTGCACACAAATTTTATTTCAAAAAATAAAATTGATTAAGAGTAGTGCCATTTGGATGTGCAATACTTTCAGAATTTATTATTTTTTCTTTTGTTTATAACCTAACATTTTACTTTTTTTCCTTCCTTTTTTACGACATATATTCTAACATTTTATTTGATATGGACTTATTCATCAAAATGTTCCTAACATTTTGTTTCTTTATTCTTTTTTCCATATCCTAACTTAACATTTTTTTTAAATATATTATCATTTTTTGCTAAGTTACCAAAATCAAAAAATTCTACAACATCGGCTCCAACTGGGGACTGCTTTCTCCTGCAGAATGCAAAGAACTTGCAGATCCATGTGCCTTCTCCTCGGGCTATGGAGTCTTAATTGTGAAAAAAATCACACTAATAGTTGAAAAAGTAAAATAAGCCAAACTTTTTACAATGGTAGTATTGAAATATAATTTAACTTCTCAGTACTAAATGTAATGTTTGAGAAATATTCCATTAACAGGATATATGGAATATTGACCCTCTAAATTTTGTAACACAAAAGTGGTTGTTTCCTTTTACTTCAACAATAGGTAGAGGTTCAAACCATAGGTTGTCAAACTTTCCATGTTTTCCTTTGTCTTCTCTTTTAGAATCTCGTCTTATGACTATATCACCCACCTTGAAGTCCCTTTCTCTTACTCTTCTGTCAAACAGGCTCTTCATCTTATTTTGGTACTTTTTCAATTTGTATTGAACTTCATCTATGTTCTCATTTAGTTCAATGATTTGATTTATCCTTCTTGAGAAATCATCAGGTTCATTAGTTGAATCCTGCAAAAACTTTAAAAAAAGGGAAGGCCAAGTTGGTAGAGAAAATTGCATCTTTCTCATAAACTAACTAAAAAGGAGGTCTTCTAGTAGATATCTTTGGAGTAATCATGTTTTCCTGGATTGCATAAATTAGATGAGTGTCCCAACTCTTTTTATGATCTGCTAAAGTTTTTCTAATTACCTTTACCAGACTTTTATTGGATGATTCTGCAATACCATTACCTTGAGGATAGTATGGAGTTGAGTGATGTAGTAGAATCTGATATTTTTGGCAAAATTCAATCATTTTAACACTGAAAAATGTTGTGGCATTGTCAGTAACAATCTGGGTTGGGCAACCAAACCTAGATAAGATGTTTTCTTCAATGAATTTGATTACTACTGAATCAATATCATTTCTTACTGGATTTTCTTCCACCCATTTAGTAAAGTAGTTTGTTATAGTGAGGATCCATCTATGCTAATTACTTGAAGTAGGATGAATCTCTCCAATAAAATCTAATCGCAATTGGAGAAAAAAGGTGTTGAAACTATTATTGGGATCAATGGGAGAGCTGCTAGTTTTTGCTTACCAACAAACATCTGACAAGGGACACAACTTATGATCTTTTATCCTACTTGCAAGAACAATGTTGGCCAATAAAATCCTACCCTTAATATTTTATATGATGTTGCTCTCCAAGCATAATGTCCTCCACAAAATCCTGTATGAAACTAATCATCATCCCTTCAGTCTCTGATTTTGTTAAACATAATAACAAGATATTGAGTGGGTCCTTCCAATATAGATTTTCATTTATGATACAGTACTTGACTGTTTTAATTTGAAAGCTTTACATTGACTTTTGGATAATGATGTAGGAAACTCAAAATGAATCAAGAAATTTACAATATCTTGATTCCAATTTGATAAAAGGTATTTCTTATCAATATGTATAGAACTGGTCTCATTTGAAGGTAAAGGTTCTTGTGGATTCTTTTCTTCAAGATGTTGGGAAGGCTCTTGTGGATTCTCCCCTTCTGCATAAACAAAAGGTTCTTGTGGATTCCTCTCATTTGGATTTTGGGAAGGTTCTTGTGGAATCTCCCTTGGTTTTTTAGAAGAGAGTTGATTCCTAACACCTTATAGTTGGATTCAAAAAGAAGCTTAGCTAGTCCTTGACCCTTTACTAGCTTTGTGGTTTTGATGGTTAGATCAAACTCAAAACTTTGAGTAATCCATATACCTCTCCTCGCATCAGTATCCGGTTGAGTGAGAATAGTTTTAACAATATTGTTGGGGACATAGGCTATAATGGTTGAATGTAAAACATACATCCTAAAAGATTTCAAGGATTGGACTAGGGAATAAGCATGTTTTTCAATTATATCATATTTGAGCTCAGTATCTCTCCTGACTTTGCTAAAAAAGGCTATAGGTTTGTCATGAGAGTCTTCATTCTTTTGTAATAAAACAACAACAAGGGTTGTTTCAGAGGTAAAGGAAAAGATACTGAATGGTTTGGTATAATCAGGACTGGCCAAAGTTGGAGCTTCAGAGATAGCCTTCTTGATTTGATCAAATGCATGTCTGGAAGAGATAGTACATTTAACTTCATGACCCTTTTTAAGCATATCAGTTATATCTTTGACAATTTTAGCATAATTGGGTATGAACCTTCTTAAAAAGTTGATTTTATGAAGAAAAGCTTGAACTTGCTTTTTATTTCTTGGTAATAATAATGTATGGATGGATGATACTCTATTTGGATCAATAACTTCTCCATCTTTGGAAATTATATGGCCAATGAATTTATCTTGAGTGATAGCAAATAGAGACTTCTTTGGATTCAATGATATTCAAATTTCCTACATCTTTCAAAAACCTTCATCAAGTGCTTTAAATGTTTTTTATCCGAATTAGAATAAACTGTAAGGTCATCAAGATAAATAACAACAAATTTGTTTACCTGGCCTACAAAAGCTATATCCATAGCTCTCTAGAATGTATCTCCTTTGTTTGTCAAGCCAAAAGGCATCCTTGCATACATGAAAGTACCCCAAGGTGTTGTAAAGGTAGTCTTTTCCCTATCCTCTTTGTCAATCATAATCTGATTATAACCAGAGAAACCATCTAACGTAGAAAGTATGTTAGCTCTAAAAAATTGTTGAAGTAATTGATCCATCTTAGGTAATGGATAGTTATCTTTTAATGATGCTTTATTCAAATTTCTAAAATCAACATAGAGCCTATTTTCACCATTCGTTTTTCTCACAAGTACTAGGTTGGAAATCCAATTAGAATATATTAGTGGAAGAATAATATATGCATCTAAAATTTTCTTAAGCTCCTTCTCAATAGTTGGTAGAAGAATTGGATTAATTCTTCTGAGCGTTTTCTGGTAGGGTTTAGCTTCAGACTTTAATGGGATCTTATGTCCAATGAGGGATGTGTCATAGGTTTTAAGATCAACATAAGACCAAGAAAAAACATCTTTGTACTTTCTAAGTAACTTAGCATATTCATCTTTAACTTCTAGGGCTAAAAACGTAGAGATTTTTATGTTCTACACTTGTTCTTGGGTTCCAATATTGATTTCTTCAATGCCATCTTCAAGAGAAATGGATGGAGGATTTCGAGGGACATCATTATAATCGAATAATTTCTCTAAAGGAATTAACCCTTTAGGAATGAAGTTGTTTGATAATTGTATGATGTCACGATCTGCAATTTTAAAATTTAACTTTGAATCATTAGCAACTTGAGGATTGAGCATATCAAGGTTGTCTTCATCAATTTATAGAAGAGAAAATTCACTTACAAGTTGAAGGAAAGACTTTAGTTGTTCATCATCCTCAAACACCTGCCAATGCTTTTGGTTATTTGGTATAGATGGAATTTATTTAACATGTATTTGGTATAACACTTGGGTTTGATCAAGAATCTTAAATGAGCTTGCAGAGACAACTAAAGAGTCTGCATGTATGTTCATAATCCGCAATTTTAAAATTTAACTTTCAATCATCATCAGCTTGAGGATTGAGCATATCAAGGTTGTCATCATCAATTTGTAGAACAGAAAATTCACCTACAAGTTGAAGGAAATACTTTAGTTGTTCATCATCATCAAACACCTGCCAATGCTTTTGGTTATTTGGTATAGATGAACTTTTTTTAACATGTATTTGGTATAACACTTGGGTTTGATCAGGAATATTAAATGAGTTTGCAGAGACGACTAAAGAGTCTGCATGTATGTTCATGATCTGCAATTTTAAAATTTAACTTTGAATCATCATCAGCTTGAGGATTGAGCATATCAAGATTGTCTTCATCAATTTGTAGAAGAGAAAATTCACCTACAAGTTGAAGGAAAGACTTTAGTTGTTCATCATCCTCAAACAACTGCCAATGATTTTGGTTATTTGGTATAGATGGACTTTATTTAACTTGTATTTGGTATAACACTTGGGTTTGATCAGGAATCTTAAATGAGCTTGCAGAGACGACTAAATAGTCTGCATGTATGTTTTCATTTAAGTTATGTTGAAGGAATTAAAGAAATTTCCAATGGAATCCCAAACCTCATTACGATAAGATCTAAGCCTGGGGTTCTTTGTTTCACAAATATTTCTAACTTGTTTTACAATGAGCTTTGAGTCAGTGAAAACATTCAGGTTGTGTACCTTTAAACTTTTGGCTAACTGTAGTCCTAGAAGGAAAGCCTCATATGCTGCCACATTATTGGTAACTTCAAAATCAAGTTGACATGATTGTGTAATGTTTTCTTTCTCTGGTGAGATTAGTACTACCCCAGCCCTTGCTCCATCCTTTGTACAAGAACCATCAAAGAATAGCTTCCATACATCAGTTTTATTTGATATGGGGTTTTCAATTACATCTTCAATTTTTACTTGAGATTCATGTATTTGGTTTGAAGAGAATTTAAAATAGAGAAAATCTTGATCAATATCATAGATGGGGTGGTTCTTTGGTTGATCTATTTTGCATACAGTGTGCACAAATCTAACTTCTGCAAACAACCTAAGTTGTTCTCTCGCATAAACTAGAATAGTGGCATAAGACATTGTTATAGACATATTTGAGCACTGGAACCCCAATCACATATGTCCATAAACCAAGGGCTTCTAAACCCCTAAAAGTGTTATTTCAAACCCCAATGGATCAAGGTCAACTGATTACATCATTTCCCAAAAGTTCTCCTTAAAAAACTGCTTAGAATTGGTCAAAACTAGATCATACAGACTGCTCCATGTTGAGGATGTGATGCATCTCACCTATTACATGCAAGGGGTATGATGCATACTAAAAACCCCTTCTGTAGGGTGCGATAAACAAGAGCAAACAAATGGTAGAGGTAGTTTGCTAGGTGGAAACCCAAAGAATCTTCTAGAAACTGCTCATACGACACTTGCCTCTTTGAATTCACCCAGGTATGAGTAAGAGATCATGAAATCTCCAAGTGGAACCAAGAACTATCAATGAAATGACATTAATAAAAATCCCAGAAGCTGACTCACCCCCCTACAAATACCTATATATGGATCCCTCATCCTAGAGATCCAGAGGCTGGAATTTTGTATTTTGTAAGGAAGTGTTGTTGGTTTCTCTGTGAAACATTATATTTTTGGGTGATCTAGATTTTCATGATGTGAAGAGGGCTTTCATTCTGGGAGGATGTAAATGGATTGAGAGCTGGGTTGTAATCCTCTCTTCTACTACTTCTATCAATAAAGCTATTTGAATTTTCCTCCATATAGTTGTAAATTTATGAATCTTGTATTTGTGTATGAATTTGTATGGTTAATGTACATCTGGTTCTACATTGTTTATCGTTATAGATCTCTATGCTTTGATGGTATTTTTTTGCTTTAACTCTACAGGTGTTCTTTGAAGCGGGACAAGTAAGAAAGGAGTGGTGAAAGCTCTATCAAAGGAGAGAGGGAACAAGAAAGGAGCCAAGCAAAAGACTGAGGTTGGTACTCTCTGCTTCTCTCTCATCTATCTCTCATAAAGGAAAACACAAGTTACTTTGAGTTGTTTGTTTCTAAGATATCTACCCATCTTAGTGGGACTAGCAACTCTAAATGGACACTAGTTTTCCCGAAAACAAAATGACGACTTTGCTGGGGAAACAAATAGTTTGTTTGTTTGTTACTGTTGTTTGCTTTATAAACTATAGACAGAGCCCAAAGTTAATCCAGCTAGCCTTCGAACTGCTTTTGCTATGCAACTATAAAGTAGATCAACACTGCTTTAGTCAATATCTGTGTTGGTTTATGAACTGAAAATCTGACTTACAAACATCGTAATAGCCTTGGTGGTAGCTCAATAACCTCATTAGATCAACGACTATACTTTGTGTTTACTGCCTATCATAAGCTTAGCCTAAATCCCTGAAATTAGCTGCAAATTGTGGGTGAAAACCAAGCTCAGTCTCATCCCTGGTCCATTGTACTATCTATAACTGTGCAACCTGGATGCATTGCACCTCCCGTGTGTTGTAGGTGAGATGCATCCCTATTTCCCTATGTTACAGGTGTGATGATTGAATGAGATTGTTTCTGACTGCAAATTTTTGTTTTTTCTTCATTGCATTCAGCTCTATTCAGTAGTTTTGTTGTCTATGATCAGTATATCACTGTTGAAACCTTCTTCTTTTGCATTATTTATCCTCCAATGATAAGGAATTGTGAATGTTTTTTTATGTATTTTTCATCATTTAAAGTCCTCCTTTGCAAAAAGTAGCTTAATCGAACTGTCATCTTTTGATTTGAAAGTGTCGCAACTGTCGTTTTCAGCCAAGAAAAAGAGTGTCATAAAGTCTTCCTCTTTTAGATAATCGATTACACTTTTGCCGTTGTATTTGATTTGAATTATCAATTCCTTGAAGTGTCGAAAACAGTTTTCATTCGAAAATGAAAGTGTCATCTTAGTCTTCCTTTCATTTTTGGAAAAGTAATTGCTAAAGTGTCGCTTTGAGGAAAGATAATTTAGATTTGTACTTAGTTTTCTTTTTTCCATTCTCACATTAAGAAAGCATAAAAACAAATACATGCATGTGCATTTGCATTTAGACTGCATGCAAAAATTGTTTTAGGAGATGTGCATTTAGTGTGTGCTCTTTGCTCTATGTTGAAAGAATTTTACTCCTCTTTCCTTAGTAGCTAATATTTTCATTGCTAAAAGAAAATAAACATTTGTTTATCATCTTAGATTGCATATTTAGGAATTTTACATCTACATCACGTGGTGAACCTTGAAAGGAAAACTTCTTAAGAAAGATCAACTATAAAATAAACCTTAATGAACATAAAAATGCTTTGGAACCTAACTCACAACATCCAGAAGTCTAGGCTAGAGACGTATTCTGGCATCGTAAAGCATGGTAACTATCATTTTCGTTGTAGGTTGGGTGATTCCTCCTCTTTAAAACTACAAGTGTCAGTACGGACTTGTGCTCCCACGTACCGTCGAGTATATATTGGGAGACCACAATAGGCTGATATCCTTTATCCTTAGGAAGTCGTGTCTGTCGCCCTATTGATCACAATGCACTGAACACATCATTCAGGAAGATTGACTGTCGTACGTAAAGTCCTCGGTAATTTCTCTATAACTTACCACCGAGGTGTATATTGCAGTTTTGTGATTGGTTTGGTAATCCCTCTATCTAGATTTCCAGAGCAGTCACTTTCATTCCTTTTTAGACTCCTTAAAAGAAAAGGTCCATCTGAGCACTTGTCACTTAAAGCTCATTAAAAATCGAAGGTGACTAGAGTCACCTTTAGCTTTTTCTCGACTCTTAAAAATTGAAAAAGCAAGTTGTGTCAAAGCATCATAAAATTTATTTCAATCAGAATAACATCATTGTTCCCTCATTGGTCTTAGGTTGAGAAAATGGAGTCCACTAATCAAGGATTTCCCCTTGGGGGAAATCCTAGTCCTTTCTCTTCTTGGGGAGATGTTGGTGCTCCACATATGGCTACATTGTCTCTTCTAGGACTTACAATTGACTTGCCAGAATGGCTATTCTCGACCTCTATTGTTCAAAACACCGTTGTTACTCAGCAATCAAATCAACAACCAGATGATACTGAAGTTGCTCCCCCACCTTCCACTTCGTTTGTTTCTCCCTCTCCTTCTTCCTCTTCACTTGGTGAAACTAGTAACACTAAAAACCAAGTAACTGAGAAGAAGAAGAAAGGGAAGGAGAAGAAGAAGAAGAAGAAGAAGCCAATAGTGAAAGGGGGAAACCATGCATCATCTGGTGAAAATCCACACACTGCACCATCCAAACCTAAATATCCATGTGTCATTTGCAAAGGAGAACACTATCATAGAGATTGTCCTTGCATCCCGTGGATCTTGAGGCACTAGTCTCCCTGCTTGCACAATCTAGTGTCTTCAACCTCTGATGATCATGTTGAGAGTACACCATCAACTAGTGAAAATGAAGTCAATGGACATAAAGGAAGATCTAAATTTCCTTGTAGGTTGTGTGAAGGTGATCATGCCCTCCACTGTTGTCCTTTCCTGGACAAAGCTAAAAGAGTCTTGGATAATTGCCCTGCTTCACCGCAACGACTTCCACCTGGATACAAGAAACTCTTGCCAAGTCTATCACTAGTTGAAAATTTGACTGACACACCTCTGTTTTCAGTTGAAGCATCTATCATTGAAGATAAATCCTCTCAGTCCACACTGGACCAAAGTCAACAGGTCGAGACAGTAGTCGACCCAGTCTTGTCTTCAGAAGGTCCATCTTCAGATGATACAATCTCCAAAGAGAATGAGAACGACACCATTCAAATTAATTTTTTTAACATAGAATATGATGAACATGGGGGCAATCTACTTGTTAACATAGAATATGATTCATCCAGGAATTTATTTAGTCCCTCCTCCAATCAATCTAGTTGTTTCCTTTGATTGGAATCTACTAGGGAGACCTCGCCTACCATCTAATGTACCATTTTGAATCATAGTACAAGCTTATAGAATGATCATGGCTGGCACTATCATACATGAAGGGGCCTCCCTGAGTATCCTGTCCTTAACTGCTTGGAAAGCGCTTGGTTCACCATCACTTTTGCCTGAGATTCGAAATCTGTTAGGCTTCAATAAAGGAACTAGTTGACCTTTAGGGATCCTTCCAAATTTACCCATAACTTAGAGAAGGAAAACCATTCATCTAAACATGACGGTAGTCCAAGGGCCTCTAGATTATAATCTACTCCTTGGGCGTGACTACATTTACAACATGGGAGCTATTGTTTCCTCACTCTTTTGAGTGATGTGTTTTCCATATGAAGGCAGAATGGTCCAACTCATTGACCAGCTTTCATTCCTCGATTCAAACATGGCTACTAGTCAAATGTCATCCCTAAATGTCCTTTTTGCAAAAGGAATGTCTCATCAACCTCCATTCTGTCCACCTGATGATCGCGAGTGATTCGGTGAATGTGACGAAACCCAAGGGGCACGCGCCCTTGCCTACTTTGGTAGAAAACCCCAGATATAAGATGTGTTTCCTCATAGGATATATGATCAATCTGACACACCTGTCCATTTAGGAAAATTGGATTTGTCTGGAAAAGGATTCATTCGTCAAAGGTTATGTGATTGGAAACTCACACCATTCACCTTTGTCTATTTCGATGGACAGATCCAAGGGAGTGTTTTAACTACTATGCGGATGGGACAATCTTGCTTTAATGCAACTTCCATATGGTAACCTAGAAAATTTACTCTTCTTTATACCTAGGGGCATGCAAACCTTTTTTATGCAAGTGAAAAGCGACCAGTGTAACTCTAACCCCATATTTTTTACTAACTTCAACTTCTTAAGTTAGGTGATTGGTCTGGTCAACCATTCACCTTTGCAAGGGCTGATGGCATCTGCAAAGTAAAGGAGATATTTCTATGAAACTATCCTACCTAACCTCAGTAGTTCTTTAACCCTTAGGACAGTAGTTGGTCGTGGCGATCACTTTCATACAAAAGGCTTCGGAGCAAAGTTTCGCATGGGGCAAACTCCCTAAAAAATGAACCTACTAATGAGAGACATCCTTATTATACGACTGGCACAAGCAGGTTTACGCGAAGTTCAAGCTCATTAAAAAGTAAACCTAGCAATGAGCATATGTTTCCCCAGAGTTCAAGCTCATTAAAAAATGAACCTATCTTCGGTCAATAACCTTTGTGATCACATTGCTATCAGCGTTTGAGCCTTGGTCATTTTCTTACCATCAACTCCACTTTTTAGTCGATCACACGCCTCCACTTTATTATTTACCCTTTTGAGGAACAACTGTGATGAGTGATTCTATTAGCCACCTTCTTTACACTACCATGATTGAAAAATTCCAAGCTTACCTAGAACCAGATGCTACCCGAAAATGTCACTCGTTCCTAAAAAATGAGTCTTTTTTAAGCTCTTTTTAGACTCGTAAAATATAAAAAGATTGTTGAGCAATTGGCCTCTCCAGCTCATTAAAGTGATTGGAAGTGCCATCCCTCCTCTATATTTTAATCTTTTTGGACCTAAGGGATCATTACATAAAAAGATCATGTGCTTGTCTTTTTCGGCTCGCTAAAGTGATCAGAAAATTCATCCCTTTCATATTATTTTATACTTTTTCAGACTTAAGGTATTATACTATGAAAAAGGACTACTGGAGTTTCCTTTCCATCTCTTTTCTGACGCTCTAAAATTGAAAAGCACCGAGTTATCTTTGTCGTTAAACTCGTTAAAACAATAGCGACAAACTTGTCCATGCAAACAAGAGCGAGTTTCACTATCGCTAGGCTCGCTAAAACATAGTGACAGGTTTTCCTGAAGGACAAATTATAGAACAAGCATATGTTATCGTCCTCAAGCTTGACAAAAATAAAGAGGTACTGGTCAGCAATGACTGGGGAAAAAGGGAAGAAAACTTGAAGAACTTTATTGGTAGCAAGTCGCTCTTGAACATGACACTTTCACTCCGTCACCATGATTGAGTCGGGTTGGGTTATTTCGTTCACAGGTCATATCACCATTGGTCCTTTGTACCATCCATTTTTTGGGGTTAACACTACCAATCTATTTCAGTGTCACTGATATGTTCAAGAGAAGTTTCTCAGAGAATTCACCAACCCAGCTAATGCCTCATCCACCGCAATACCTTCACGCTCCATTCTTTCATGACCACCACCCTGAACCTTGTATCATCATATTGTTTTCACCTCCACAAAATAATTTTCTCTGTTTCGTGTCATAGATGTGGGATTCATTAAGACCCTCCTATGACAGGTCACTTCTTGTCGACATCAACTTATTATCTAAAATGTTAACTTAGAAACAACTCTTTCAGTGCTTTGAAGCTTGCATGCCTCAATGGCAAGTTTCTCACTTTCGGTGGTAGGTTTACATCAATGGCCTTCAACCGAAATATTTTGCGTGGTGTTCTACATCGACTCATGTATTCACACGATGGGAATCATACTATAGTACCTTGAGGGTCATTATCATTACCGGTGATTCCTCTCGCACCTGTTAACAACTTACATCATTGGCTGGTAATTAGGCGATGTCTTTCCATGTTAGACACCATAACATCTTTTCACATGGATGAACTTGTACTTCGGGCGAAGATTGAATGAGTTTGAAGACCCCAGATCTAGTTTCATCCATCCGAGCTACGATATATTCAGGAAAATAAAGACATCAAATGTACTCAATAGCTGCATAGACAATTGATCTAGGTGGATGTTGGTGGACACCCACCTATCCCCTTTGGACCCCCACAACTGTCTATTTCAGTCTTTTCAGTTTCCTAAATTGTAGCACAATTTACTATTTTTAGCAGTTTTTTCAGGTCCTGAACTTTCGGAACCGTTTTGAGGCCATAAACGATGTTTTTTGGGAAATCTGGGGGCAACATGGGTCCATGGACTGATGTTGCCCTTCCCAAAGTGGTATTTCTGAGATAGATCTTTCTAACGAGCTATCATACACATCAAACAGAGATCGTATGCCAAAGTTACGACCCCGGGAAAATGATGTACCAATTTACCCAAACGGGGCCCACAATTTGGCGTTTCATCTTCTAGGGTTAGGTTTTGTAATGTGAAGGGTTTTCCATTGTTTCTCAACAATAAATAGGCCTTCGAGCCTCATTGTAACATAGTTCAAAATAGTTCAAAGGCATGTAGCCGCACATCTCTTCTCAGAGATAAGCTACCATCGCCCTAGCTAGTATATTGTCATTTCTGGTTGTAAGCATATTTCAATATTTTCCATTAATGAAATGAAATATTATTTCCGCTGCATCTTTGTGTATATGGTTATCTCTGTAATTTGTTGCATTCCTGTTTAAATCCGAATTAGTGGTATCAGAGCGGTCTGCTTTTTTCTCTGTTTTTCTTTGCATGTCCCCAATGAGGTCGGGATATAAGGAGTTAGGCCTTGAATTGGTCAAACCTTTGCAAGACCAACCTCGCAAATCCCGACGGCCTCCCATGGTGGATGAGAAGAAAGATGAGGGGTCAGGAGATCCTATCAAGATCTTGCTCGAAGAAGTGCTTGAGCGGCAAAGGAATGCGATGATGGATAGCTTTGCGCAGATCCTTCAGCGACTACCTAGAGGCGATGCATTGGCTTCCAACAGCTACTCTGGAAATGCCACACCGTTTAAGGTACAAGTTAATTTTGAAATCCCCATCTTTGAGGGTCAAATAGACACAGATGCCATAGATAAATGGTTAAATTTGCTAGATGGGTATTTTTCTATTCAAGAATTTTCAAGTAGGGAAAAGATTGTTTTTGTTCTTCTCAAAGTAGCCCCCCACATCAAGGACTGGTGGGAAACCTACTGCGAGCAGAAGGATGAAAGTACATGCTCACTATTTTCAGCCGCACCCACTTGGGATTCATTCTAAGATGCCAACAAGGAGAAGTACTACCCTGTCAAAAACTATGAGGACAAATACATCAAATGGACCACATTGCGGCAAGGACGAGACCAAGATGTATCGGAGTTCACAAACATTTTTCATACCCTTCGCACATAGTTGGGTATCAAATATTCTGAGCTGCATTTGGTACTCAAATACCGCGGTTGCCTGCACAGATACATCTAGGAAGAGATGGAGTTCTTTAACATGTCTTCACTCGGCACAGCATACCGATATGCTATCGAAATCGAGCAAAAGTTAAAACAAAAGAAGCGATACTTTGGATCTACAAATACAAAGGCCAAAGGATAAAGCCAAGGTGGGGTGACCCAAGACAACTCGTCGAAGCTGCAAGAAAAGAACAACACCACAAAACCGAAGAAGGACACAGGAAAGTGGTGTGAGTTCCACAAGAGTCCCAGTCATAACACAAGTGAGTGTTGGACCAAGCAGTCATTGGTAGCCGAGTTGAAAGATTCCGAATCAGATACATGTTCCAACCCTGAGCTAGAGCCCGACAAGGGGAATGGCAAAGGGAAGCAAATCATTGATGCGGATCCCAACGCCACTATTGCCACTGCCAAGATCTAGAAGAATGAGCCCAAAGAGCCAGAGGAGGGGGAACATCTTTTCCACTCACAGATGTGGGTGAATGGTTCGTCGCTGCAATTCATTGTCGACAGTGGCAGCCTAAAGAACCTTATTTTAGCAGAGGTCGTGAAGTGGTTGGGCCTATCGACTACACCACACCCGCAGCTGTATAGTATTGGGTGGCTTCATGAAGGACGAGATCTCAAATTTCGCCAGCAGTGTCGCCTTCCCTACAACATCAAACCATTCACAGACGAGGTATTGTGTGATGTTACACCTCTGGATGTTTGTGATGTATTATTAGTCCAACCATACTTGTGGAGGTGACATGCTGTGTATGAGTCAAGGCCTCGTGCCGTCATTATTTCTTTGAGTAATTCATTATACAGGATACCATAGGTAGCCCCACCTACTGCCACCTCTTTGATCACTGCTAAGAAAGGCAACAAGCTCATCTCCCAGACCAGAAAATTCATCTGTATCGTTCGCTCCCAAAGCAAGGGGAAGATTGTTGCTACATCCATGACCCTCGCAAAGGGTTCCTCCATGCAGCAGCAGCAACAGAGGGATACAGTCATGACAGAACATAGGAACAAATTCTCCTCACCCACAAGGGTACCACACAAGTTTCAGGTGGGCGACAAAGTTTGGTTACCTCTACAGAGACAATGCCTTACCATAACCCATCTGAAACTCAGACCACTTCGACATGGTCCTTACACCAGTACCAAGGCTACGAGAAGCAATGATTTGAAGCGCAACATTCCTCCATTCCTTCGCTTGCACCAAGTGTTCAATGTGGACTGTCGTCGACCATGCTTCCCACCATTTCTGGATAGATCAGAGATTACAGAACAGCCCACTAGAGACCCAACTCAGTAGAAGCTTCATCTCAAGGAGGAACTCAACTCAATGGGGACCATTGCTTCCTAAGGGGGGAGGAATGATCCAGGTGGATGTTGGTGGCCACCCACCTATCCCATTTGGACCCCCACAACTGTCTCTTTCAGTGTTTTCAGTTTCCTAAATTGTAGAACAATTTACTATTTTTAGCAATTTTTTTCGGGTCCTAAACTTTCGGAGCCGTTTTGAGGCCGTAAACGACGTTTTTTGGGAAATCTGGGGGTAGAATGGGTCCATGGACTAATGTTTCCCTTCCCAAAGTGGTATTTCTCAGATAGATCTTTCCCTTCCCAAAGTGGTATTTCTCAGATAGATCTTTCTAACAAGCTATCATACGTGTCAAATAGATATCGTATACCAAAGTTACAACCCCGGGAAATTGATGTACCAATTTACCCAAAATGGGGCCCACAATTTGGCGTTTCATCTTCTAGGGTTAGGTTTTGGAATGTGAAGGGTTTTCCATTGTTTCTCAATAATAAATAGGCCTTCGAGCCTCATTGTAACAGAATTCAGAACAGTTCAGAGGCATGTAGCCGCACATCTCTTCTCAGAGATAAGCTACCATCGCCCTAGCTGGTTTATTTCCATTTCTGGTTGTAAGCATATTTTAGTATTTTCCATTAATGAAATGAAGTATTATTTACGCTGCATCTTTGTGTATATGGTTATCTCTGCAGTTTTTTGTGTTCCTATTTAAGTCCGGATCAATAATCATCCAAGCTAAGGGATGATGGCTCTACTAGAATCATCAGTCTACCACAGAGACGATTGTCTGTCCTATGTACATGAAAATGAATTCATAAAGCTGAGCATGGGAATGCTTGCCTCAGCTAAATCATGAAAATATTATGAAGATAATGTATTGTATTGTATCTTATTACAGGTCACCTTCCAGTTCGAAAAACCTCGGATCCTCATGATAAAGCATTTCCCCCGACATCAGAAGATTTACGACCTCATGCTTTAGGGGGCAACTACTATAGACATATTTGGGCACTGCAACACCAATCACACATGTCCATAAACCAAGGGCTTATAAACCCCTAAAAGTGTTGTTTCAAACCATAAAGGATCAAGGTCAATTGATTACATCATTTCCCAGAAGTTCTCCCTAAAAATCTGCTCAGAACTAGTCAAAATTGGACCATACAGACTACTCCATGTTGAGGGTACGATGCATGTCAACTGTTGCATGCAAAGGGTGTGATGCATACTAAAAATACCTTCTGTAGGGTGTGATGAGCGAGAGTAGACAAATAGCAAAGGTAGTTTGCTAGGTGGAAACCCAGAGAATCTTCTAGAAACTGCTCATATGACACTTGCCTTTCTGAATTCGCCCAGGGATGAGTAAGAGATCATGAAATCTCCAAGTGGAACCAAGAACTATCAGTGAAATGAAACTAATCAAAATCCCAAAAGTTGACTCACCCCCTGCAAGTATCTATATATGGATCCCTCATCCTAGAGATCAAGAGGCTTGAATTTTGTATTTTGTATGGAAGTATTGTTGGCTTCTCTGTGAAACATTGTATTGTTGGGTGATCTAGCTTTTCATGAGGTGAAGAGGGATTTCATGCTGGGAGGATGGCAATGGATCAAATAGCTGGGTTGTAATCCTTTCTTCTACTACTTCTATCAGTAAAGCTATTTGAGTTTTCCTCCATATACTTGTATATTTCTGAATCTTGTATTTGTGTATGCATTTGTATGGTCAATGTACATCTAATTCTACATTGTTTATGGTTATATATCTCTATGCTCTGATGGTATTTTGTTGCTTTAACTCTATAGGTGTTCTTTGAAGTGGGACAAGTAAGAAAGGAGTGGTGAAAGCTCTATCAAAGGAGAGAGGAAACAAGCAAGGAGCTAAGAAAAAGATTGAGGTTGGTATTCTCTGCTTCTCTTTCATCTATCTCTCATAAAGGAAAACATAAGTTACTTTGAATTGTTTGTTTCTAAGATAGCTACCCATCTTAGTGGGACTAGCAGCTCTAAATGGACACTAGTTTTCCCAGAAATAGACATGTCCATCTAAAGAGTTCCCCCTAATTTGGCATAACAAGACCTTGAAAGAAGCATTCAAAATTTGGGAGGGATATCAGTGACAACTATATCTACTATGATGCTCTTTACTAGGATTTGGGCAAGAGTGACTACTAAATCCTTAATCAATCCTAAACAAGGTACCCTTTTGGAATCAAAGGTGTACAAATGATGATAGGATATATTTATGTCAAGATTTAAATGATCCATGATGGTTTTTGGCATAATATTATGTGATGCTACAGAATAAAGCATACAGTTGTATATCATGGAATCATTTGTTTTTAGTGTCACATAGAAAGGGGGTACTATTTCATCTATCATATCTAAGCTAGGGCCAAAGAGAACTGCTAGTTTTTCATCTTGAAGGCTAATAACATCACTTTCAACATCAACCGCGGTGTTTTATATCCATTTGGAGACCTGATTTTTATATCCATGGTTTTTGGAAAGTTCTGAAAGTGGCATGGGGATTTTAACTCTTTCTAACTCCTTCTCAACATTAAATGCAGTTAAGACATTTTTTTTTAAATTGAGCTATATTAGATGACTGATTTAATGGCCGAATAGTAGTTGCCTGAGTTTCTATAGCTTTGGTATGAGGTTCAATTATTGGGGGTTCTTTAGGAGGTCTTCCAGGGCCAGGTCTAGTTATGAGATCATATCTTTTGTTCAGCTCTGTAATTAGGAATTCAGGGAAGGCATGGTACTTGGAAGCTTATGAGCATTCTTGATTTTCTTGAACTTTCTCATGTTGTGAAAGAGGAATAATAGTGTTTTAACTAGAAGAAGTATCCATATTATTAATGTCTTCAGTGATAGTCATTGTATTGTCATCAGGTTGTTGATCATCTATCAGTAAAGGAGTTGGAACCCGGTGATCATTTCTTTCGTATTAACCTTGATTTTGATTTTGAGGTCGAGTGACTGTTTGTTTAACTGTTCTAGGTTGAGTCTCAATATTGGAAATTCTATTGGATAGATTTCTAAGAAGTTAAGTGATCTCCTCTATTTTAGAATCTTCAGTTTTAATCGTTGAAGAAGTTGAGGCCTCTTGACTAGATTTAAGTTTTCTTCGGGCCTTTTCCTCTTTAGATTTTAAAGTGGTTGAGGCAGCCCTATTTTCTTCCACCTCTATAACATTATTTTTCATGTCTTCAAGAGTTCTTGAAGTTCTTTCTCTTAACATTACAAAAAATGATCTTCAAAGGCTTTTGAAAACCTAGATTTTGTTGCTGCTACAGGGGTTTGCAATCAGGGGGCATCTTATGATAAAGTTTGTTGAACCTTTTGATAAAATCATAAACAAGTTCACCAAAGTTTCTTTTAAGTTCTTCAAACTCATTCAAAAAGTAAAGAGAATCTTTCTTCACACCCCATTGGTTTTCAAATATGTTTGTTAGCTCCTCCCAATTTCTAATGGAATTTGCATGTAATTGCCTAAACTAGGTTCTCACATTTCCCTCAAGAGATTGGAAAAAAAACCTCATGTAAACCTTTTTTTGTTCTATGTATATTATTTGTGAAGTCTAGAAATGCTTGATGATGGTCCTCGGCTTAGGAACTAGTTTCTCCATTATGCCTATGAAGGTGCTTTAAATATCCAGGAGGGAATGCATCAAGGTTTTGAGGTAAGACTAAAGCTGCATATCTGGCCTGTAAACTGGATTGGAATTCCATAGTAGAAGGTCATGTATGAGGTGTTTCTGTGGATGAAGAAGAAGAAGAAGAAGAAGATGGTGATAGAGAGGGTGTGTAACTATGTGGAGGTGAAGAAGGAGGAGAAAAAGAAGGAGGATAGGTTTTGAATGACTTTATAACTAGCTTTTGGACCTGAGAATGAATATCCTCTTTTGTTTCAAAGAGTGGATTTGAATATATTTTTAGAAGTAGGAGATTCAGGTTGTTCAGAAGTGGAAGGGAATGAATAAGTAGTGGGGGATATGAAGTCTATAGGTTTGTATTCAGGTAAATGAACACCCAAGTCAAACTCAGATTTAGGTGATCCTACTGTTAGTGGGGGTGCTTGACATGAGTCAAGTGAATGAATAAGGAAATATGATTTTAAATCAACTCCCTATCTAAAATTTCAGCAACCTTAGGTGAGAAATGAGTTGAATCTCGATTTGATGCAATGTTACTATAGGGATCAAATTGTAATATATCTTCAGACTGCAAGGATGAAGTAGAAGAAGATGGTTCATGTCTTCTTCTGGAACTGTCCTTTCTCACAAGTTTTTCTGGATCTGACAGAGGACTAACTTTGTCAGATTCAGAATGAGATCTAATGTTCTTAAAATGTGCCGATTTTCTAAATTAGAGTCACTAGGTAAAGGATTTTGACCTATCTAGACCTTTAGTCACCTTAAAGGAATAACAGTTATATCGTTGTCCTAGGAAAACTAATTAAATTAGAATCCCTGGAAGTGGTGCTAGATTGATGTTGTTCCTTTGAGATGATAATGGTCAATTGATCATGCCAGAGCATCTAAGATATTTGTTTTGGGGGTTTTGGTTTTGGTTTTTTATGGAGGACCAATACATAGACAAACTATAAGAATGATGTATTAACTCTTTTATATAGTACTAATAGATAATCAAAGGGTTTCTTTTTAAATTCACACAGTGATTTGAATTTATAAAGTGTGTAGAAATAATTGTAAGGAGATATGATTAATTTAGATTTCAGGCAAAAAGATAAATAATCATAACTGGAAAACCTTTGTACAATGTTAAAAAATTAAACAATCTATGTTTAAGATTACATAAGATGCTGAAAATTTTATGATTTAGAGGGAGCATTTTAGACTGACAATCCAATATCTCAGTCTCTTTATGATAATAAATTCAGAAGGGAATTTTAAGAATAATTGTTACAAATTTATTCTCATCTGATACCTCTGTAAAATTTAAACACATGAATAATAAACAAAATGAATGAAACACATGAAAAACTTAGAAAAGAAAATGAAACTGTATGAGACCAAATTCAGAATCCTTTTCTTTATTATTAGTTATCTCTAAACAACTTCTACATCAATGCTTTTACAAAATTTCTTATGAAAGGTACCACCTTTGGTAACTCATAGAAGAGAGTTATTTATACAATTTGAGCGTTAAGAAAATATCATAAACAAATTTACAAAAATAGCTTAAAACAAAATCAGGAAAAGTGAACTGATAGTTGATCTATCACTATTTTGTTGTTGAATTGTTGATGGATGTTCCTCAAAATTCTGAATGTTGTTGATCTTTCTTTCAGTCAAGTAAATCAGTTAACTTTTCCCAGTGTTTATTATCTGGGATAGATAACTTAGTTACCCTTCTATAAACCTCATCCATTTTTGTATATTTAGTAAAAGTAGGTTTTACCAAAAATATTTTTTTTATTTCATTAAGGATGGAAAAGGTATCTCGAAGGGAATACAACACAAGCCTATGAACCCTTCACTTACTCACTTACCCAACCCATACCCCAAACGCACATTGTACGGGTGTTACTGTACCCTTTATATTTGAAACTGTAGCTGCACTAATCTTGACCTCTGTAAGCTTGCGGACATAATCTTCAATAGGCATTAACTTATCATTTATCACTAATAAGGAGGACAAACCCTTTCTGGTCAAGGGTTCCAGCCTACTGAAAAAATGTTGGACTATGACATTAACAGTGGTGCACTTTTCCTCCAACTGAACTGTCAGGCCAGGCAATAACTCCATAAGGAAAAAATGATTCGACTGTTTTATTCCATCAGGTAGGTCTTCATTATATACATGAGGGAGAGACTATTCAGTTTGTCTCCCGATGATTGTTCATATTTCCTATTTGTCTATTTACATAAATTCACCCAATCACAAGGATTAAGTGTCAACATTCCCCCTTAATCTGAAGGGATGTTGGTGAGTCCAAGCATCATTCTAAATCATTCAAGCTTTTCTCTTCCAAGTGCTTTGGTGAAGATGTCTGCAATTTTATCATTTGTGGAACAATGACGGAGATGGATTGTTTTGGCCTCAACATGGTGTCGAATCAGATGATATTTAGTATTGATGTGCTTCGTTCAATCATGGAACTTTGAGTTCTTAGCCAACTTTATTACAAAGGTACTGTCAATCATGAGTGGAGTTGATTGGACTTGTTTTACCTGCAAATCTTCAAGAATTTTCCTAAGCCACATAATTTCTTTTGTTGCTTGAGCTACTGCCACGTATTCTACTTCTGTTGTGGAATCTGCTGGAACTGATTGTTTGTGTGATCTCCAGGATACAACTCTTGATCCAAGACTCATATCATATCCTGAATTTGATAACCCAGTTTCTTTGTCTCCATCGAAGTCTGAATTAGAGTATCAAATCAAACTGAAGTCGTCCACCTATGTATACTTGATTCCAAAGTCTTGAGTTCCCTTCAAGTACCTTAGAACTCTTTTTGCAGCAGACCAATGTCCCTCACAAGGCTTTTGCATAAACCTGGAGAGGATTCCAATATCAAACAAAATGTTTGGTGTCATGCGGAAAGAGTTATTTTTGCTGACAAAACTAACCTCCCTAGGAGTCTAAGACTCTCTAGTGAAAAACAAGACAATTAAGAGCAATCCGTCCCTAAACATACATTATTCTATGAGAAACCAATTGTTTTTTGATCCTACCTCAAGTCCAACGCTTGTTGTAGCAGTCCAGCCTCGTCGATCCAGATGAGCTCCTCCTTCACTTTGAAACCTGCATACACTAACAATCAAACGATTACATAACAACTGAATAATCCATAAAACAAAGCATATTCAACATATAGACCAAGGAGTATATGAAACAATTCATTAACAACAAATCATTGAGAAGAATGGACTTATTTGTATTAAGGAAACAAAAAAGAACCCATTACAACCTGAGCCTTGGTGTTGTGCAAGTTCCTCCCAGGGTCCAGCAAGAGTTTTCCTCTACTTTGACAAGCTCACCCACTTCGAAATGAAACAAGAAAGGATGGTAATCTCTCCTCACAAGCTTACAATGGAAGTCCTAATTCCAGCAGCATCTACCCTTTGGAATGTTCAGCTTTCAAACTCCCCTCCCTTGGCCCAATGCCTGTATTTATAGTGTTATAGAGGAAGTTATTCAGTTCCAACATCAATGGGATACTCCCTCTTTTGGATGGGGTAGCTCCTCTCTTGATGGGATAAGTTCCTCTATCATAGGGATGCATGAACCATCTGGAGGCGCTCAATACACGTCAAACACTCTCCTAGAAGGCTCTAGAAGTGACCACAAGTAACTTTTTAAAGATGAAACTCGCGCCTTTTGACCTTTACATGGGTACGCACCCAACCTTTAGCATACAGAGCGTACAAATACGCAGGTACAGTGTATTTGGAGTGCGTACACGCAGGCAAGGTAGAGAGAACCTGCGTACCCAGAGATAAACATTTTTTAGTGACTTTCTCTCTTTTTTGAAGTTTGACATGAAGAGCAGAGGTATAAGGCTTGACAAGGAGGATAATATGACTATTATGGAGCCATATTAACTGCAGATAGTCATGGTGACAAATTTAAGTGTAACAGATTGCCCCCTAAAGTGCGAAGCCTGTAATAGATAAGGGTTTTATATCATCTAGGAAGGGTGAAGTACTTTATCATTTCAAGGATTATCTCGTGGAGAGCCTGGTTAGAACCTGCAATTTTCAACACAAAATACATGTATAAGATTATATCATCGCTGAGGTAGGCATTCCCATACTCAGATCAAAACTTTAACTAACAGACTAACTATTCTGATACAGGAATGATTTCATAATACATCATAATCATAGACTCATGTAGACACAGTATGGACGCAGCCATCTGTTTATGGTTGGTCTACAACATAATGAATACAAAACTCCTCGCAGCCTGGATGGTGGAAACTAGATCCAGGGTCTTCATCTCTATTCCCGAATTGGTACGATTCTAGCCATGAGAATAAATGAGTCGATGTCGAACATGGTAGAAACCACGTGATTACCAGTCAATGATGTAAACTGTTAACAAGTGTGAGAGAGACCACCAGTAATGTCAATGGTTCTCAAAGTACCCAGTACAATCCATGAGATGTGAATGAATGAATCGATTTCGAACATCTCATGGAATCCTTCGATCGCAAGTCAATGATGAAAACTGACGTCGAAGGCGAGAAACCTGCCATTGATGCATGCAGACTTCAAGGCACTGACGATTTCTAAGTCAATTCTCTAGATAATGTGCTGATGTCGATAGAAAGCGACCCGTCGCAGGCAAGCCCACAACGCGAAATCATAGTTCAAGATGAAGAAATGTTGCTGCAAGGACTGACTCAATGATGATATGATGAATGATAGGTATTTTGCGGTTGAATGTTTTGTTTTCAGACCTCTTGAACACATAACGACACAACAGATGGTTTGGTGATAAATGACTCAAAGTCGACTCCCATAACCCGGCTAAAAATGTCAAGTGATTTTGGTCAACTGTGAGGTAAAGGATTTCCCAACCCAGGTGAATGAATAAGTGTCGTGTTAAAGAGTGGTAGTAAGGTTTTTCTTTGAGACAAAAAGATATCAAATAGGTTCATTCTTCTCACTTTTCCCCACCATTTCTAGCAAGTACCTCTTTATTTTTTACAAGCTTGAGGAGGATAACATATGCTTGTTTGTAAGCTCATCCTTCGGATGAGTCCAACTTAGTTTTTTATTCGAATCCTAAGAAGGAGTGGTCCGTTCTTGTTTGTAATAGAACAGGTCCTTTACTGTGAAATTTTAACGAGTCCAGTATAGGAGAAACTCAACGTTTTTCATATTTAGAGAGTCTGGAAAACTTAGAAGACTCCAGATTGGACTTTTTCGTAAATTTGTGTCTCTTAAGCCCGAAAAAGTATAAAATAATACCTAGGAGAACGGCTTGATCTTGAGACCAAGTATATTTTCATAGTTAGTGTCTTTGACCTGAAAAGTAAAAAGCGATCAAGGACACGTCGTTTTATTTCTAGTATCGAATTTGAGACGACAAAAATCCGGCAATCTTTTCCTGCTTTTACGGTCAGAAAAGGGCTATAAGGGGACCGTCTTTTAGTTCTGTTTTAACGAGTGTAAAAGAAACACTCGGCAATCTTTTCATGTTTTAGGAGTCAGAAAAGGGCTTAAAAGATGACTCTGATGTTTGGTTCATGAAAAATGACAAGTTTCCCTGTAAATC
>APFE030078226.1:192722-250410 GCA_000404065.3 Pinus taeda | reverse complement strand
TTTGCATCACTTCTTTCCATTCATCATGAGAAGCAGCTTCTTTGAAGGAAGTTGGTTCAAAATCTGTAGACAAGTTCAATTCACAATCATAAGAAACATCCATATCAACAGGTGGATTAGAGTCATCTACATCACCTCCATTTTGTCGATTTGAATTTCTGGTTCCTGTCTTTCCAACTTCATCAAGATGTACACTTTCAAGTGTCTTTGTCAGCCACTTTGGGGTACCTTTCCCAGATGTTCCAGGGTGCTCCGTTGATTGAGTTGGGACTGAATCAAGATTGAGTCTCCTAATTCTATCAATTACATCACTTAAAGCATCATCCATTGTTGGATTCTCATGTGGGGGAGAGTGTTCTTCAGAAGAAGATTCCACATGTTGATCTAGTATAGGAATCCCCCCTTCAAGATGTGGAATCTGATTATCAAATTCTTGAAATGATTTTTCTTTTACGAATCTATCCAAATGATCAAGTTGCCGCTCAACAAGATTGTCAGATTTGGATGATTCAAGAAAAATTACATCTCTAGATAGAAAAAACTTTTTATTGACTTCATCATAGAGATAGTATGCTTTGGAAGTGTTTGAATATTCCAGAAATATACACTTACGACTTCTAGCACCAAGTTTGCTTCTATATACATTTGGTACCAAGGCATAACAGGTGGAACCAAAGACCCTAAGATGCTTTACCGAAGGAACATTTCCATACCACATTTCATATAGAGTCTTGTTTCTTATAGCATTAGATGGACATCTATTCTTTATATATGTAGCACATAAAACAACATCATCCCAAAACATTATATTTACATTTTTGAAGAAGAGCATGGATCGTACCATATTTAATATTGTCCTATTCATTCTTTCATCTACACCATTCTGTTGGGGATTATAAGGCACAATTGTTTGATGTTTGATCCCATGTTGGCGAAGATAGTTTTCAAATTCATTTGATGTGTATTATTTTCCATTATCACAGTGCGAATAGACCCAATATGAGATTGTGCATCATTTTCAATCCATTTATGAAAATTCTTGAATGTTAGGAAAGCATCAGATTTGTTCTTCAATAAATAAACCCAACACATTTTGGTGTAGTCATCAATAAATGTCATGATATATTTATTTCCATTTGCAGAAGGAAAAGGCATTGGACCACATAAATCTGAATGAATGAGTTCAAGTTTCCTATGTTCTCTTTAATGTGAATCATGAAAAGGCTATTTGTTATGCTTTCCTAGAATGCAAGCATCACATTGCTTAAGTTTCCTAGGAATTGTAGGCAAACCAACAACACCATTTTTCTTCAACAAGTGGAGACTGTCATAGTTCAAATGTCCAAATCTAGCATGCCATAATAAACTTGATGGAAGTGTACCTTCTTCATGATGAAAATTTTATGAGAAATGTTGTGCATGAGCAGAGATTCCTTGTAGTTTGAGAAGCCTTTCTTCTTCTATTCCCCTCATGACAAGTGAGTGGTAAGATGCTTTTCTTACCTCAAGCTTGCCATCAAACATATGAATGGACTGACCTTGCTGGCGGATGTGGACCAAGGACAAAAAGTTTCTCTTCAGCTGTGGGAGATATAGAACATGATGTAGAAGAAAGTCTGGAAGACCAGGCAGTTTAAGCCTGATTGTGCCAAGCCCTGATGGCTTGATTTTTTATTGATCTGCAAAGTATACTGATCCATCAACATTGTCAGTGAAATCTTCAAAAAAATATTTTCTATGATTCATGTGGCAGGTTGCTCCTGAATCAAGCAACCAATCATTTTTCCAAGAAGCAAGTGAAGCATTAAATAAATCTTCATTTACTCCAATGTTACATTGTGCCACAACATAGTGAGCAGATTCAGGTGCTTTACCTTTGTCTGTATCATCAGTTTTACCTTTCTGTTGGTTTCTTTTCTACTCAATTTTGTCCCATGGTAGCTTGCATGTAGAGGCATCATGTGATCCATTTCTTTTGCAGCGTATGCAGTGGAAATCTGCCTTTTCTCCTTGAGAGTGTCTGCCCCCCCTGCCTCTGAAATCTCTTCCACTTCTTCCTCTAGAAGAATATTGAGCAAGATTATTCTCTCTATGTGCAAGAAGAGTTGTCTTCTTTTCCAAACCCTTCACTTTTTCAACAAACTTCTCCATCATAAAATTTGAACTGAGCCCAAAAATAATTACAATATTCGTAGCAAAAAATTAATAATTTGCTGACTTTCCAAAAAATGAAATAAACTACAATCATGCAATATTTATTTCACATATTATACCATGGCATTAGGGCATATGTTGGGCAGCGTCCAAGACTGTAATGTGACTTAAATACAACAAACTTTTTAATATATATAGCCAACGTACAAAATAGTCAAAACATGGAGTAGCGTACAGTTCAACGCAGCATATATACCAGTAGAGTATCACAAAAAATATGGTAGGGTATATGCCAGCAGTGTACCAAAACATGCAACAATATGTTGAGGTAAACTACAATGCATAATTATATCAAATGTGAAATCTCACAAAATGCCGAGTCACAAAAGATTACTTTGTATCCCTCCTGGGCCTTTGCACATTATTATGTGAAATAGCTCCTTTGTAGAAGATGCGATGCAATGGTATTCAAACCATCATACCAGAGATGATGATTTCCCACGGGAGAGGAGAAACAGTGCATGTTATCTTAAGATCATGTAGTGGCAGGGCTTCTTCCGTTGGGAGCTCGGCCTCTTTTGGATGTGCCTTATCTCGTTTTCCAGATTTTGAATGGTAAACCTTGACAGGTTAAAATGGCAGAGAAAAAACCACACCACACCAAGAAGCCATACTTTAACACCATGATGAGAAGCCATGCCTTAATATCACGCTGAGAAGCCACACCACGCTTATGCAATAGGGTCAGTCCTTCTCTTGGCATCGTTCAGTCCAACATTCATGTCACTGTATTAGGTTCAATGAAAATGTAAACCAATGTACAGAGCATGCAATCTCATTGAATTTATCAAGGGTCGAAACAGGCTTCACTTCCTCTTTTAGCCACACAAAAAATTCTGCTAAACATCATGGGAATTTCTTATGTGCCCTTTGATCTAATTAACCCTCTCGAATCAAACACAAGATTGTTGGAATAGTATTGAATCCAAGCAAAAGAAAAGGGAGAGAGAGAAAGGAGGACCCGAGGAAATTGATTGTGAAGTGATGAGCCAATGATGGTTATAGATAGAGAGCCGACGCAGTATTCAATGCATACAAAAGACAATGAACAACAGAAAACCAACCGTTCTGAGACAATGACTGTGTGAAAACCATAGCGAGAATAATTGTGGAGAGGACACTTTCTGAGCAAAAAATTATGGATGGATAGTGCTAAAATTACCATGTCAAGACAACACTTCTTTTATGTTTATGGACAGTCAGGACAGCATGAACATCGTTGGATAGTGTGGATAGTATGGAGGGGGCAGCTACCATATCAGGAGTAGCTAATTATATGGAGAGCAGACTAGGGAGTTACAAGAGACATAAGAGCTAAAAAAGGAGCTGGCTCTGATACCATGTCAGGCCAGGCAGTAAATCCATAAGGCAAAAATGATTCAACTATTTTATTCCATTAGGTAGGTCTTCATTATATACATGAGGGAGAGACTGTTCAATTCGTCTCTAGATGACTGTTCATATTTCCTATTTATCTATTTACTAAATTCACCCAATCACAAGGATTAGGTGTCAACATGAAGAATGAGATTTTTCTTTGTAATAACCTTCTTCACTTCCAGTATGGCTATTTTCTTATCATCAATACCCAACTCTTGAAGCTCATAACTGTTTTTAGAATTCAAAAACTTGATTATATCAATGGCTATTTCTAGCTTGTCCTCAAGTTGATTTGAGATAGTTTCAATAGCTTCTTGAGCTTTTTCCAACAAGTCTTTTTGATAAAAAAAATATTTTAATATAAGGCCATATATCTTTGATTGATTCAATGATCTCTTCCCATATAATCTCCTTTACTAAACCTAGTGTGTTTCCGAAGTAAGAGTCTTTGACTTCTTTCTACAATACCTCAATTTGACCTTTTTCCCTCTACAACTTAGCTGCATGTGAGTTGTATGCAGCTGCTTTCATGCCTTGTGGTGTCTTCAGCTGATCCTATAATTTCTTGATTTCCTTTTCCTGAATAGACTAGTTTTGAACAACTTCAGCAAGATGTTCAACTCCTTCTTCTGTACTTGTGGTTGTTGTTGTAGCTATAGAGGCTAATGTAAGAGGAACTACATCCATTGGAATATTGGCCTTTTTCACAACTTCCTCTTTCTCTTTGACAAGTTTTTCCATTTGTTCCTCCATCTGTTTTATTTGCAAATTTTGTTCCATGATGAGCTTCATCGTGTCGGATTTCTGAGTCTCAGTTTCTTTAATTTCTTTAGTCATTGGGTCCTTTTCAGATAGCAATTTGAGCTTCTTCCTTGATGATGAAATATCAATATTTTGCTTCTCGACAATTTCTTTTGTAGCCTTTATATCACAGGGATCATATCCCATCTTCAACACCAGATCTTCCAAATATTTGATTTTGGTGTCTTTTGCCAATGAGAAAACCTTCTCAAGCTTGAGTTGTGACTGTGTATTAGCCAAGGTAACCTACATCTTTGACAGACTCGTGGCAGTGTTAGTTAAAGTGGAAGAAATCATTTGGCCATTCTATTTGTGCATCTTAATTTGGTTAATTGGATGTACATCTTCAACATTGAATTCAAAAGAGGTTTGATTCTGGTAATGTGCAGTGGTTCTGGGTTGTGGAATCTGAGCTTGTAATAAACCCATCTACATTTTACCCTTTTCAGAGTCAAAGATTGAAAGAATTCTGGCTTGAGAACTAGAAGAATGTTTCCATAATTGAGTATAAGTGTTTAAATTTAATTCTTCATTCTTCTTCTTAATTTCACTGAAAACATGAAAAATATCATCTTCTTTATCCTTCTAACTACCTTAACTGATCTGAATCACTTGTTGTTCATGAGATGTGGTGGAATGAGTCAGAGATTGAGTAGACTATCCTCCACACTATGTGAAAAGAGATGCCTCTCCAATTCCATCAAATGTTGTTTACTGAGACTCATTAGTTGCACTAACCTTCAAGGAGATCTTATGCCTCTTCTTTCTGTGCACAATCTAAATCCTTTACTTGATGCTTCTTCCATATGGGATGATTGTTCTTCCCTTCCTCATTTGGTTGTCTTTTCTTGTGCAAGTGGAGTCTGTATAGTTGAAGTAGAGAATTCTTGTTCTTCAACGTCTTGAAGGGTGTTTTCCTTCCATTCTAATAGAATTTTGTATTGTTCAATCTCAGGCCTGACTGTGTGATGATATGGATTAAATTTATTTTCTACTTTGAGTTTTGAAATCACTCCCACTGGGTCATAAGACCAAGTAAAGCTAAGGCCAAACTTCATCTCTTTCAAAAATTGTCTGCTTCTTCTCCAACTACTCTAGTGTTACATATGAATAGACCAACCTGAGCTTTTAGCTTAAACTATGATTTCTTCTTTGTAGCCACAAAATGCACTTCATCTGCATTGAGCCTCTGCCTAATATATTATAATACAAAAATCCTCATAGGCAAGTACTTAGGGAGCTTGTAAGGTGGAAGCTCATAGCCAAAGACTTTGATCTCTATATAATTTTGGTAAAGATACCAATCTCCTGTTGTGGCTTGATCAACTAGCTGCATGACTTTTACAATTTCATCACTAATCCTTGGTTCTGGAGTACTGCTCAGAAGATTAATGGCTAGATGAACAAACAATTATATGAACTATTTATATGAAAATTATTCTTTCTCCTTCATTCCCATAGAAGTCCATAAGATAATTGATTGTTGGTTCCCTTCTTCATCTAGCTTCTACAAGGTGAATGGAAAGCATACTTGAATACTTCTTTAGTATTGAACTGGACAAATTGTTGATGAATTGCCTTAGCTAGAAATTGAATCAAGTTAAAAATTACAGTGGGTTTGGAACCAACAAAAAAGATAAACAAGAAACCAATGATGGGTTCATCTACATATTGATCAGAATAGTAACCAAGGAGATAGGAGAGAATGGTGGTAATTTGCTTGGTGTTGTCTAGGAATATGGATGAATCATAGGGAGGGTTTCTTTTAGGTAGAGGGCTATCTATAACTAGCAAAATTTCTAGGGTTTGAGCTCTTTTGGTGAAATCAAACTTCTGATAGGCTTCTATTAGGCTTTCATGAGAAAAAGGATGGGCTGGTACAATTGTTGGGGCCTGCAACATCTGGTCAATGGATTGGCGATTGATGGAGCACAAGATTTCTCCTATAGGTGAGATAATAGCCCTTTGAGTGGGGTCATAAACTACATGGCATTTTCTAATGAATTTAGGTGCTCTTTGGGTATGAGGGAAAATGTAATGAGGAAGATGGGAGTCCTAAAGTCCAAATTTGTCAGTTTGATCAACCATTTGGTCCTCCATCCAACAATATATTTCAAAAAAATCAAATTCGGACAAGGAATCATGGATTTTATAGTCTCTGTCAACCAAGGGAATATGATGGAAATTAACTTGTGGAGGAATGAGAGGATTTTAGGTTTCTGCAGCCTACTTTCCCTTAGGAGGCATTCTATTGATTGGATTACAAGCTAAAAGTGACAGAAATGTGAAGGATTTTGCTGAAACACAGTGATAACATAAATACAATGTAATTGAAAAAAATTGAGTGAACCTGGATGCTAGCTTGATGGTGAATAGGGCAGAAAATTGATTTGAATGGTGAACTTTTTAATTCGACTGTAAACTACAAGTATCCAGTTTTCAATGGAGTTACAAGAATGCACTGTGTAATGAATTTTATGAAAGAATAGGGATTATAAGGGATCATATGGATCGAGTTTGTTAATCAACAACTAAATTTGTATTAATTCTCTAATGGGATTGAGAAACGGATCAATGGAATATTAATTTCCAGGTGTGGTGAGTTAAATGGGTAATGGGCAGATAGGTGGAAGATTGGTCCATGTAGGATGATGGGATAGAGGAAGTAAAAGGGTGTTGTCGTAGACAATGATGTGGGAGCGGCGGTGATGGAGGAGGTCAAAAACTGCATTTGGGAGTGAGTTCAGGTAGTAAGAGGTTTGGAATTTTAAGTCCAAATAACTAGGAATGGGGGTTGGCAATTTCGGAGGGTGGTTTCTAAAACTTCCGACTTCGGACCCCGCCCCCACTCATAACATTCAAACGACAAGGGAGGGCTGAGGAGAAATGTTGGTCATCAAATCGGAAGGAGATGCAAGGGATGAAACAAAAATGGAAGGTTTTTAATGAAGTGAGGCGAAAGGCGATGATGGGGTCGAAATAAATATGATGGATGTGATAGGTGTGGGGTCTAAAGGGAAATAATGGATAAACTGGCGAATAACATTGGGATTTAGAAAATTATGGTTAGTTAAAACCATTAGTTACATGCACATTTATCCAATGTTTTAAGCTTAGGATAAAAATCCTATCATACTCCAATTTCATTTTATTTCTCTACCTACCCTTAACTCTCCTAGCATTTCTTTCAATCTTAATCACCCAAGTGCATTTAGACTAGCAACTCAACATTTTCCTCTTAATGATTAATCTAATTCTATCCCTTATTGCTTCCATTGGCTCATATTAAACTGTTGAGCCAATTTTATTTGCTTCCTATTAACAATCAATTTAAATATAATCCAATCATGATTAAACTTTATGATTGAATTGTATGAATTAGTGTGGAATTTAAACAATCTGCACACAACTTTTATTTTCAAAAAATAAAATTGATTGAGTAGTGGCATTTGGATGTGCAACACTTTTAGAATTTATTATTTTTTCTTTTCTTTCTAACCTAACATTTTATTTTTTTTCCTTCCTTTTTTAGGGCATATATTCTAACATTTTATTTGATATGAACTAATTCATCAAAATATTCCTAACATTTTGTTTCTTTATTCTTTTTGCCCATATCCTAACTTAACATTTTTTTTAAATATATTTTTCATTTTTTGATAACTTACCAAAATAAAAAAATTCTACAACACAAGGATTGTGCAATTTCTTCTGGGAGGTTGGCTAACTGGCAGCCAAAACTATGCAAAAGGTAGTCTGGGCTGTCTAGGGAGGTTCACTAGCTGTTGGATTTGCGCAACACACAATCCAGGCTGGCCTATTGGTGATCTGATAATCACCCTTGAGTGACCTCAATTAACTAATTAATGAATGAAGGTATTACAGACTCATATGCTGGTGTGTGTCTATGTTATTTTAGGCAATGGATCGATCAGATTGAAAAATACATAGACACTTGAAATGGAAAACAACAGAGAAACACAGTAAGCAAATACAAGAACACAACAATTAATAAGGAGTTCACCCTATCCTCCAAGGCTACATCTCCGATCCATCTTTCAGTGGTGGTTTTCTTTTATTGTGTCTTTAAAGAAGAGAATTACAATGAGGAGCTCACTTGGAGTCTCCTAAATGAGATAAGGTTTGGTAGGGTGGCTCTTGGATCCCCCAAGCCACTAGAGTGCACAAAATTTGTTCCTATCCAAGTCTTGACCTCTCTGGTCATCAATGGAAAGAGCCCAACATGGTGCTCAATGCCCGATAGATCCTCTCAGGGATTGCTTGATGTTGCCTTATGTTGCAGGTTAGCTCAACTCTTTGTCCTTCTGCTTCTTGCTTCACTGTCTTTTTTCTCTGTCTTCGTTCTCCTCTCTCTGATTCTTCCTCTCAGTGTCCTCCTATTCTCTATCTCTGTTCATGGCTTTAAATCCAATCGATCTCATTATTGTTAGATTCCCCTTCCACCTTTGTTGGTTCACCTACTATTGTTCACTTGGAATTCCCTGTCTCTATGTCATCATCAACGGCTCACAGGGACTAGCCACTTGTCCTCTCGCAAATTGTGCCAACTCTTCCTTGTCGGTTTGGTTTTTTGGTTACGTCAGGAAATGAATCATTCACCACATCAACGGTCAAATTGGACCTCAAATCCTTATGTATTGCAGCTTAATCCCTTGTTAAATCCAGTTCTCTCATCAGGCGCATTCTCAGCCAATAGATCTGGAGCACCTAGATCCAACGTCATTCACTCATTTAGCACAGTTGACTTGCTCGACTATTAGCACACAATGAGTGGTGGTTTTCTCTCTCCTCCGCCTGCCATGTGTCAGGCGCTGAATGGAATCACTTATTTTTCTTGAAATCTGCTTACCGCCGAAGGGTGCCTTGATATACTGTTGATTTTGGAGCATGGGTCCTGCCTTTAGCCTTTAGCATTTTCCCCACGATTTTCCCGGCTTCCATGCGACTGAGTGCTTTAGGGCTTTCCTTCTCAAGGGGTTTTGCCCAGTGATGTGTGATTAGCGCTAAGTGCTAATCACGCATCAAACAAAGCCTCCTTTTCCCAATCCAGGCTTCCCAGGTACCAATTTTGCCTCTTGCGCAGTCTCCATGGGCCTCGGTCAGCGCACTTTGACCGAGGTCCTCGTCGTTCCTCACTGGCTTCCAACTGCCACTGTTCAAAGGTCTTCCTGATCACCCTGTGCTCATAAATCTTTAAAGTCTGTCCTGTTTTGATACAGTCATGGTACTTTGATTATCTTCATGGATCAAATTCGGATCACGACCTTCCCGCTGAAAAAGCTTTTGGACCACCAAAAGTTGGTTTTCAAGCATCGACTAAGTGAGGGTATAATTGTCTCACTTGTCCAATCTATATCCACTTTGCATTGCTCAGCTTTGAACCTTTGAGCCCAATTCTGAGGTACTCAACATCTCCCCTAAGCATTTTCCTCACCTTCCTGTCCAGTACTATGTCTTCCTGCAATTCATTAAGATATTCAAGTATTAGGTCATCAATAGAAGGCAATTGACTCTGCTCTTTGGGATCCTCAATTAGAGAGGGTTCAAACAATCTCAAGCAATCTGCATTTACAACTGAGTAGATGTGCATGTAAGCCGGTTGATCAAGGTGAAAATAAATTTCACCAATCTTCTCAAGTATCTTGAAGGGTCCATACCTGATAGCTTTTAGCTTCTTACCTTCACCTTGCATCCTGTCCTTATTGATATACAACCAGACCTGGTCACCAACTTGGAAACAATGCTCCATCTGATGCTTGTCATGCCTAGCCTTGTATTTGGCTTGGCTCTTTTCCAGCTATTCTTGTACTGCCTGGTGGATCTCCTAGATTTGTTCAATGAACCTAGTTACCCTGTCCACATCACTATGTCCCTCAACTATGGTATCTTTACCAAAGACAAAATCCAAAGGAGACCTTGGTGTGAAACCAAAATAGGTCTCAAAAGGAGATCTCTGTGTAGAAGAATGTTTTGCTCTGTTGTAAGCATGTTGTACATAACACAAATGTTTGTCCCAAAGCTTAGGATGTTTGTTTCAATATCCTATGAGTAACTGGATCACTGTCCTGTTAACTACTTATGTCTGGCCATCAGTTTGTGGATGAAAAGTTGTGCTTTTATTCAGTTTGGTGTCCATCAGTTTCCACAGACTTGACCAAAACTTTCCCACAAATCGGGTGTCTCGATCAAATACAATGGAAGTGGGTAATCAAAAATGAACCCATACATGTTCAAAGAATAATTTTGCAGTTTGTTCAGCTGTAATCTGTTTGTTACAAGGTATAAAAATACACATTTTTTTGAACCATAATCATGACCTTTCCTAGATTTGGGTAGCCCTCCAGCAAAATCCATCGAAATACTTTCCCAAGGGTGAGAAGGAACTGGTAATGGAGTGTATAAGCCTAGTTTTCTGTTGCTCGGCTTGATTTTAGCACACATAGTACACCCTCTTACATATCCAGAAACTGTTTCATTCATTTTTGGCCAATAACAGAATCTTTGCAGGTGTGCAACTGTTTTACTTACCCCAAAGTGACCTGATATCAGAGAAGTGTGTGCTTCTCTAATTATCTTTACTCTCTTAGTTTGTGGAATGCATAACTTTCCACAATGGTATAAGAGTCGGTCCTTCACATGATAATCCAATTCTTCTACTCGTTTTCCTTGACCAAAAGTCGCATATACATCTTTAAAGTCTCTATCTTGAGCATATTGTTCAATGTAGCTTTCATGTAGCATAGAATTATGCTTAAGTATAGTAGATGCATTTATAATGGGTCTAGATAACATGTTTGTAACTTTATTATGTATGCCCTTTTTATATCTAATGACTAAATGAAACTTTTGTAGAAAAACTATCCATCTATAGTGTCTTGATTGCTACAACTTAGTTTGGGAGTGTAGATATTGAAGTGGTTGATGAACAACATGTATTACTGTCTCTTTGCCCATTAAGTAATGTTTCCACTTTTTCACACTCTGAACTAATGCATACAATTCTTTATCATATGTAGGATAGTTAACTACTACAGGATTAAAAGTCTCAGAATGATAACATATGGGTTTACTGTGCTATGTCAACACTGCTCCCATGGCATAGTCACTATCATTTTTTTGGATCTCAAATGGTCTTTGAAGATCAGGCAGTGCTAGTATAGGTGTTGTACTAATATTTTCTTTCAAGGTGTCTAAGGCTTTCTGATGTTTGCCTCTCCACTAAAACACCTTGTTCAATCCTGTTAAAGCATGCAAGGGAGCTGCAATTGAGGAAAAGTTATAAATAAACTTCCTCCAATATTGTACTGCCCCTAAGAAGATTCTCACTTGTGTAGAAGACTTGGGTTTAGGCCAGTTTATAAAGACTGCTGCCTTAGAGGGATCTATTTTCAATTCAGCACCCGCTACTATATGATCCAAATAATTTAGAGATGTTTTTCCAAATTCACATTTTGAGAGTTTAACATGAAGTTTTTCTCTTTTCAAAACATCTAATGTTTACTTAACATGCTTTAAGTGTTCTTCCCACGTTTTACTAAAAATCAGAATGTCATCCAGATACACAATAACAAAATCATCAAGAAAAGGTCTGAGTACATCATTCATTAATCTCATGAAAGTGGCAGGAGCACTAGTTAAGCCAAAAGGAATAACTAGCCACTCATATAATCCCTACTTTGTTTTGAAAGCAGTCTTCAATCCATCTTGTTATGCAACTCTGACCTGATGGTATTCACTGTGCAAGTCTAGCTTGGTGAAATAAACAACTTATTTCAATTGATCAAAAGATCATCTATGCGAGTAAGGGGATAACAATTTTTTATTGTTATCTTATTCAGTGCTTGGTAGTCAATGCACATTCTCCACGAGCCATCTTTCTTTCTCACCAAAAAAATTGGTGACCCACATGGTGATGTGATAGGCCTACTAAACCCTTTCTCGAGCAACTCCTGCACCTGCTACTTGATTTCAATATTCTCTAAAGTAGACAACCTGTATATTCCAATGTTAGGAAATGGAGCATCTTACTACAAAATAATATCATGTAATATTTCCTTTTTGGGTGGCAGACCTTTAGGTTCTTGAAACAAGATATCATACTTTGAAACAACCTTTTCGAAATCAGCTTGTTGTTTAGCATTACAACCCTCGAATACATTGGTTTTATCAGGTTTCCTTTCCTTTACAACCATCAATAAGAATTGTTTGCATTATTATTCTTTTCATCTTCCCTAATTTTATGAGAGTATGAGCTTATGAACTCTTACAAAGTATTCTATTCCATCTTTGACAAGTAGATACTTGTTCTTAGCTCTACAGAAAATAGTTGTCCTATCATACAAGTAAGGACTTCCTAAAACAATTCCACATATATCCAAAGGAATTATGTCTAACTCAACCTCATCTACAAATGCTGACCCAAAAGAAAACTTGAGTTTTCACTATCTAGTCACTTGTAGTTGTGATTTATCATTCAACCATCCTAATGGGTATGGTTTCTTATGAGGTGTAGTTGCTAATCCCAATTTCTTTACAATTGCTTCAGAAATTAAATTTACTTGTGAGCCACTAGCAAACAAAGTATCAACCTTTTAATGTTTGGAAGTAACTCGAATATGGAAAAGCTCATGTATTTTTTTCTCATTTTCTTCATGAGTAATAGATTGAGCAAAATTACTATTGGATGCTTCAAAATTCTTACCTTATATACCTATGGCTACAAGGGTTGTTTCATCTCCTGAGTCTGACCCCAAATCTTTCTGAATAGCTATAGCAGTATTCTTTTTCTTGCCCTCGAACTTCTTAGACCTCACCTCTAGATGCAGAATCCAACAATGCTCATCATCATGCCCATCCTTTTTATAGTGAGTGCATGAAGCTTTGCTCTTCTGTATGGTGTCAGCCTTCCTTGCTTTCCACTTTTGCTTTTCTTTTCTCCTTGCTCTTGCTTGCAGTGGGTTGGGATGGTCCCCCAACTTCTGGATTTCCATTCTTTCCTCTAGCTTCTAGATAAGTAGCCTGTACAGATAGCTCATCTATACTAGTGGGATTAAACATGAGGATGGTATGCCTCGTGTAGTTGTGTAGACCACAATGTACTTCAAAAGAGTCTTCGGTGAGTCTAATGAGATTCCTAGAATCAATGTTCTCTTTCTAAACCCTTGAGTGTACCCTTGCACACTTTTCCCTTTCAACTTTCGAAGAGTTTGCCAACTCATCATGGATTTTTGCATATAGGCCAATGGATAGAACTACTTTTTGATTGCAGAAACAAACTCACTCTAGACAGAGATGGTCTTACCATGTCCTTTCATGTCAACTTTGGTTCTGCCTTCCCACCAAACAAAGGCATTGCCTCCAAGGAATAGGCTTGCCAGTTGAATCTTTCTCTTGTCTGAGTCCATGTTCTATACTCTGCAATAAACATCAATTTGTCTAATCCAATTGTCCAACTTTTCTGCATTTAACTCTCCATCATATAAGGGTAAATCAAATTTTACATCTAGTTTGATCAAAGATGATTTCTTTTTGTGTTCAAGGATGTTGGGAGGTGTGAGAAAGATTTCCTCATTCCCTTTTCCTTTTGAATGGTCATGGAAGTGAGACTCATCTTCTCCTTTGTTTTGTTTAGAGCCTGATGAATCTTCATCCCTATGTTTTCTAAAGTCCCTATACATTTATTATACCATGGACTTTATGGCTAGAAAACTTTCTATGAATTAAGGGTTTGGCCCCAGAGAACCTTCCTTTGACATTGTCTTCTGAGGATAGACTCTCCCAATTTTAGGATTAGTTTTGACCAACTCTCCTTCTCCTAATTTGAGCTTTGGTCTAGTGAGCATTCAATAGCTAAACCATCACAAGCTTGTCTAACCTTACAACCTATAGCTCTGATACCACTTGATCTGATAATGACCCTTGAGTGACCCCAGTTAACTAATTAATGAATGAAGGTATTACAGACTCATGTGCTGGTGTGTGTCTATGTTATTTTAGGCAACAGATTGATCAGATTTCAAAATACATAGACACTTGAAATGGAAAAAAACAAAGAAACATAGTAAGAAAATACAAGAACACAAAAATTAATAATGAGATCACCCTATCCTCCAGGGCTACATCTCTGGTCCAACTTTTAGTGGTGGCCTTCTTTTATTGTGTCTTTAAAGCACAAAATTATAATGAGGAGCTCACTTGGAGTCTCCTGAAATAGATAAGGTTTGGTAGGGTGGTTCTTGGATCCCCCAAGCCACTAGAGTGCACAGACTTTGTTCCTATCCAAGTCTTGAACTCTCTGGTCGTCAATGGGAAGAGCCCAACGTGGTGCTCAATGCCTGACAGATCCTCTCACAGATTGCTCGATGCTACTTTGTGCTGCAGGTCAGCTCGGCTCTCTGTCCTTCTGCTTCTTGCTTCACTGTCTTTTTTCTCTGTCTTCATTCTCTTCTCTCTAGTTCTTCCTCTCAGTGTCCTCTTGTTCTCTGTCTCTATTCATGGCTTTAAAGCCAATCGATCTCATGAATGTTCGATTCCCCTTCCACCTCTGTTGGTTCACCTACTGCTACTCACTTGGAATTCCTTGTCTTTGCATCATCATCAACAGCTCACAGGGAGTGGCCACTTGTCCTCTCGCAAACTGCAACAACTCTTCCTTGTTAGTTTGGTTTTTCAGTTATGTCGGGAAATGACTCATCCACCACCTTAGCAGTCAAATTGGACCTCAAATCCTTATGGATCGCAGCTTAATCTCCTATCAAATCTAGTTCTCTCATCGGGCACATTCTCATCCATTAGATCTGGAGCTCCCAGATCCAACGTCGTTCGCTCATTTAGCGCAGTTGACTTGCTCGACTATTAGCACGCAATGAGCAGCAATTTTCTCTCCCCTCCATCTGCCACGCGTCTAGCACTGAATGGAATCGCTCATTTTTCTCCAAATCAGCTTACCGGCCAAGGGTTCCCCTGATATATTGTTGGTTTTGGAGTGGGTCCCGCCTTTAGCCTTTACCGCTTTCCCCATGATTTTCCTGGCTTCCATGTGACCGAGCGCTTCGGGGCTTTCCTTCTCAAGGGGTTTTGCCTAGCGATAAAAAACAACCTCCTTTTCCCAATCCAAGCTTCTGAGGTGCCATTTTTGCCTCCTGCATGGTCTCCATGGGCCTCGGTCAGCGCGCTTTGATCAAGGTCCTCGTCATTCCTCACTGGCTGCCAACTGCCATTGTTTAGAGGTCTTCCTGATCAGTCTGTGCTCATAAATCTTTGAAGTCTATCTTGTTTTGATACAATCATGGTACTTTGATTATCTTCATGGATCCAATTCGGATTAGTTGGTTGCTGCAATTTCGTGATGTGCAATTTTAGCTAGCAATGGCTATAGGCTCAGTAAATGCATTGCGCAAGTTTCTGGGCCAGTAGTCACTGTCCCTCAGAATTGCACAATGTAAGCATGGAGGACAACTCCTGGGCAGAAATGTGCATTTCTTGAGAGGAAGATAGAGTCTTACTTCTCAGGATTACGTAATGTTGTCTTGGTGTGGTGGAGTTCAGGCCAAGGTTATCTAGACCTGACAATGGGCAACTAAAATAAAATGTGATTGTGAATGCATGGCGATACTGAGTGTAAGCATAAGATAATGATCATGCATGCAAACAATGAATGATATATTCTGAAAACGGAATAACATGCATGTGGTGGATCAAGTCGCCAAATCGACAACCATTCGTGCAAAATAGTTTCATGCATGCGACAATAGTGAGATGCTAACGAAAACTGAAACAGTGCTAGTGCAAGATTGTATGCATGTAAATGACACAAGTGTTCAAATTAATCAAGAAAATAACACTCTCACAAGTGAAACACAAAAAGTGATAGAAATGCTGCAAAAGACAAGTTGAGACCACTTACTCGTGAATAGCTAAGATGGATGTCTAGAAGAGCCCTGGATGTGCTGTGGGATGTCAGTGCTCTAAAATCGATGTGAAGAAATGAGCTCTGAAGTTTTGAATAAATAAGTTTGAATCTCATGGTGTGCATGCCACAAATCTAGGAAAAAGCGACACTTGGAGGAAAGATTCTAAAACGATCTTTTCATGTAAACTCCAACTGCTAAAAATAGCTCCCTAAAATCTAGAGATTATTTTTTCATGTTTCTTTTTCTATTCCATGAAAAAGTAACCCATGAATGCAAGTCAAGTTTTTTGGTCTCGAGTGGAACTGGTCAAACTAACTACACATGCAAGAGCTTGCTCAACTACTGGGAAAAAATGTGCATTTCTGTGAGGGAGATGGGCTGGATGCCAAGGAGATTTGTGAGGTAGAACAACTGAATTCTGCCTAGTATTGTGCAATTCCTAGGCTGAGCAGCCTTGCTGGGAGGAATTGTGCATTTTTTTGGATGAAGCTTGATTGACATATTTGAGCAATTCTGGAGCATAGCAGGCTGCCAGACAAAATTACACAATTTTTGGAGGGATGGTTTGTTTCCCTCTAGAATTGCGCAATTTCTTGAGGGAGTTACTTAGCCTATAGTTGGACCAAGTCTAGAGGAACAACTTGTGAGGGGAATGCAACAAGGTTTGGTGGACAGGCTGTCTTTCAGCAAGAAAATCATTGAAGCTTATCTACTTGACGAAGTAAGACATGCTACTATGGAAGGTTGGTAAGCAGGCTCCAAAATGAAGCTAAGGCAAAATTTTGAAGGGTGGTTTTAGCTGCTACAACACAATGATAGAAAGATAACCAAATACACACATGCGTATACCATGCATTGCAAAACTAGCAACTAAATCATACATGCATATTTATACCTGCAAGTAACCCCATTGTAGTTTCTAGATCCAACCTCTTCCTTTCTTGATCCTTGTTTTCCTTTTCTTTTTTTTCCCTTCCTTTTCTTTCTTTTCACCAATCCTAGAGTGCTCCAAGAATACTCTAAGTGTGCAAGAGTATAAGTAGAGGGAATAGAGAGAGCTCCAAAACTGAACTGACAAAAGCTTGAATTGACAAAATCTATGAACTAAACCTAAGAAGACTTTTTTATCAATGAGGCCTATATTTTCTTCAATTTCCATTATTTTCCTTCATTTTCCTCCTCACATGCAACTTGTGACCTTTCACCTTCCTTTTCTCCTATTTTCATTTATTTTCATAAATAAAATTCCAATTAATGCCACTTTGTCTTTACAGTGCCTTTGTCTCTACCTTCGCTAATTTCCTTAGTCATAATAACCAAATGAACACTGAGACTAGGATGTTTTTCCCAACATTCAACTTGGAATATGTGTTGCATGACCTTGGTCTTATTTTTCCTTTATTAAATTTATTACATGGATTTTTAACTTGGGGATGTTATGGTTACTTCCACATTCAATAATTCCCTTCTCTTAGTCATTGACATTTGAAAATTTGCACACACTACCTCTTCAACACCTCATCACCCTTAACATCCTTATCGTTATCGCTAGAAATATGCACTACAGATAACTCATACACTTTCTTGTGACTATGCTTTGCGTGCATTTTAGTCACCATTATAACTAACATATCCTTTTTCTTACCCTGCAAGATTCTTTGTTCTCCATTTTCATCCAAGCACATAATTTGTTTCTCATAACAATCCACCTTAGTTCTATGAAGATACAACCAATCCATACCCAAAAGAATAATGTATGATCCCAATGGAAGTAAATCCAAGTGCACATATGAAGGCATACCACTCAACTCAAATGCACAAGCTCTTACCCAATGATGAACTCTCTTATTGGTACCTGTAGCCAACTACACTAACCAAGATTTTGCATGCACTTCTTTTCTCAAACCACACTTATCCATGAGGTTAGGATTAACATAACTATAATTAGATCTTGGGTCAACCAAAATAGAAACAACTTGATCATAAATCTTACCATCCACCTCGATAATAGATGCCTACTGATCCACCTAACTATTATCAAATGTTGTAGAGATCCATGGAATGCTCTGCCAGACATCCCCAACTATCTGTGCTTCCTGTGCACTGTAAATCTAAGGCCTACCACCCTAATATGATGGATAATCCCTCTTTAGATGCTCTTTGACACATATCCAACACTACAACTATCTAAGTATGGGGGTTTACGCAGTGCATTATATTAGATATCATTTTGGTATTCAACTACGTTAAGTACAACTATCCCTTACCATCACCTTTATTCTACTGCCCACTAGGTTGTGACCCATGTCCCTATCCAACTACATTCTCTTTCTCACCTTCATCCTGGGGTCTTGTTCGTTTCAGTTGCCATTTACCTTTAGTCTTTTCTTTCCCTTTCCAGCCTCGCTGATATTTTGTCTTATGGTTTGATTGCTCATAATAGTGCTTCAAATTTCTAATGACTTCTTTAAGTGATTGAGGCTCATCATACTCAATCCAATATTTAAATGCTAATGGTAATCCATTGGAAAATATTTGAACCTTGGTTTTCTCATCCATAAGATATGATACATACTTCAATAAATCCAAGGACTTAGTTTTATACTCCTCATGCGTGATCGATCTCATCTTTAGTTCATAGAACTCCTTGGCCTTATGTCATAGTACCTCTCTAACAAATACTTCTTCTTGAAGAGTCTCTAACCTAGTTCACATCTTCCCACCAAACATTTATTTTCCCTTTGATGCTGAAGATAACTATCATGGCCTTCATGTTCTCTCTATAATCATTAAGCTCAAATAATTTCTTCATTCCAGGCAACCATGCATCTACGTCCTCCAAATTCTTCAGCTCTACATCAATTGTAGTAGGCTTAGATTCCTTGAACTCATCCAAAAAATATCCCCTTTCGCTCCTCCTCTAAGGATGACAATGATGATGACCATGGTACCTGTCGAACCCGCAACTAGAATAGAACCTGTGTCCATCACCTCTCCTATCTAGTGTATCTAAGAACCTGCCATACCTGAGAATATTTTTCCTATCCAACCTATGACCACCATGAGACCTATTACCATATTCCCCATTTGTTCCTTGCTCCTTCTCATAAGTGAATCGTGGTTGTCCATGTCTATGCAAGTTTGAAAAATTCTTAAGAATAATTGCATTGACCTTTTCATGTTTCTCATGTTCTCTAGTAAGTCTCTCGTATGAATGAATGATCCTATCATTGTCTGCTTTGCAACTTCTTATTTTTTCCTTCAAACTTCTCAAAGTGTCTGTTATATGAGGGGACTACCCATCATCATGCTGCTCATCTGATTGTTAGGGAGAGTCTCATGAACTATAGTCTACCTTCTTGCTAGTCATCTTTGATCTTCTTCTTGCAAGTATATCATGTGATCTAAACCATAAGATAAACATAATCAACATACCTCAGCATAGTGCATGGGAGGATATCTTGTCTGCAAGATCAACTAGAATAGAAAGATACATGTATAATCATAATTGTAACAATATATCAACATCATATCAACCATTATCTATTTACCATGCATGACCACACCAACTACATACCATGACCTCATGCACAATGACTATAACCCTGAAAATGTATGCATAACAACATATAGACACTAACATGCATAACAAATGTATAACTGACATGCACTCATGATGACCACATTCCAACAAAAACATCATCAACTTCCACATGAACACACAACTGTAAAAATGGCCACCACCATGCATAGATAACAAGCACATATACAACCTATATGCATGCATGGAAAACACATTCCACCCATCCCATCCAAGTGTTGAACCATGTTCTGATACCAATCTGTAACACCTTCTTCCCACACCTACCCAAGCTTACCGGTCCACCGGGGTAAATATGTGATGGAGAGTTACTATGATATGACTCAATTCCTAGATCACCTCAAGGAAGTGGAATCGACAAAACCAATCTGACATTCCTCAAGAGCAACAGGACCCCAAGGGGCTAGCCAACTAGTCCAAGTGCCCAACCTTGGAGTTAAACTGATTTTTAACTAAACTAGACCCCCAGTTGCTCCAATGACAAGCCCCCCATGTGACTGAAACCCTTGAGTCACTTCCATGTCAAGGCCTCCATGCGACTGCAGACTTTTCCAGCTAGTTCTATGGCAGCGACCCTAAATTTTGAGCCACTTTTTCAAGGCTAGGACTTAGGCCTCTGCGTAGAACTTGATGAACTCTTAGGAATGATTATTAGCAAGAAAAAAAATGCCTCTAATTCAAAACTTGAAGAAGGACCTAGACTGGCCCATCCTAACCATGATAGGCATTTCGTCAAACAAATCATCAACATGTAATATACAAGTCATAAAAAGACATTTGAACATAGGTGTTACACAACATTTTTTCACTATCCCTGTACTCCCCATCCACGATCCTGGAGGATCTTTACAATGTACCCGACATGCTTTCTTATCATGAAGAAATTCCTAGTATGTCCCTCTTCATGAGCAGAATAATTCATGTTTCAATAATTTCCCAAGAATCTTCCTTCTATCCTAGTTTACAAGACTGACGCTACTAACCAGTTTTCTCCTCACATCAGTTTGCAGATATTAAAACTATCCCTTATGCCATTCAGAGTGATTGAGCCTTTTTCTAGTCGTGCCAATCCTCTTTTGGAAGGTTTTTTAAATAAGGAGCTGAAGCTTCCATGTCTAGAAGCTTCATAACGGAATTTTGGTAGATGGTTGGGCCAAATAGAGCCAAGGAAGTCAATTTTGGCTCCTCTCCCCTATTAAGATGGAACAAACTCAAGAGATAAGACCTTCTTCCATGATGAGAGAAATCATCTCCCATCCATCCAAGCTATATAAACCTCTCTTTTTCCCAAGCAAAATCTAGTTGGAGTTTTGGAGCAAGTATGAATAATCAGCAAGTCGTATATAGCTTCTAGCTTTCTAGTGTATGTTTGAGGGATAATAGTGTGATTTTTCTTTCGTTTGAGACTAGAGGGAATGAGGCCTTAAAAATTTCATTGTTGAGGCTATCCATGAAGTGCTAGTAGAAGTGTGGGAACCCATATACGTTAGAGGAGACCAACAATGTCAAGGCACCAGTTGTAATCTCTTTCTAATTTATATAAATGCAACTATTGATTGATTTCCTACATGAATTGTCATTTTACATCTTTATGACTTAATGTTCATTGACCTCATAAGTAGGTTGAATACAATATTGTATGCTTGCTATAGGGATTAATGCATGGTGTATGGAAGATGAAGGAATCCTTAAGGGCCTTCCTGGGACCCTTGGCATACTCTAAGATTATTTGCAGCTATCACAAAGATACATGCATGTCCATATTCAACAACTAACTATCAAAGCAACATGAATTCATTACCTCGAGCCTTCATGTGGAATTACTAGAGAGCACAATAAAGCTAGGTGGAAGTCCCCTAAGCCAGCTCCAGATCAAGTCCTACACCTAGAAAAGATAAGCATAATCACAACATAAAACCTTGATTATCAATACATGAATATACAAAATACATCTAGTTTCACATAACTAAGATACTCACGCTAAAAGACATTGAATAAACATATAAATGAATTATGGTACCAACATCATGGAGTGGACAGTACAACTGCAATTCTATATTAATATCCAAAGAGTGATTACAACCATCGGTTACATCAGCCTTCCCTTACCCCTCCAAATCCTCTCTCTCTCTCTCTCTCCCTTCTTAAACACTTCTTATGCTTAAGTTTGAGACTCTGCTCGAAAATCAAGTAAGCTATCCTTTCAAATGATCTAACCCCTTTCACAATAGCCCTAGCTCTGCTTATGTAGCATGTGAGGTTAGGGTTGCCATGTTTGTCCATGAGTTTCTTTAGGTAAAGGAAATGACATTGCCATTCTTTTGAGCTATTTTCCATTTGCATACTCCATTAGGATTACTTATCCCCAAAATAGGTCAAACTTGGATGTTTCCTTGCTTTTATGAGTTGATTTAGGAGAGAAGATAGGGATATTTCTTAGTCAATCCACTCTGACCCTTAGATCCTTGTTAGGGTTTACTAATGATGTTCCCGAGGTAACAAGTAGAGTTACTTGGGTCACTCACGCTCCCTTAGCTTGCTGAGAATCTTTATAAAGAAGTTTCCTAGTGTATAGACAAAATTAGCTTGGAAACAAGGCTTGTGAACTTGGTCATTGCTTCAATCATCATGTCTTTGGCCTGTAAACTAATGAGGAGGTCATTTTCCTATATAATAGATGCCCCCTAAAGTGTGAGATCAGAGGTTGGGTCAATGGCCGAAACACTTTATACTTAATTATTCTATTCCTTCTTGACAAAAAGAGAGAGAGGATTAGAGCTTCGGGCGGTACGGGAAACCTAATACAACACATATATATAAAACACTAAAATCATGTATTGAGTTGGGAATTCCAATGCTTAGCTATGTCAGAGTGATTTTCTCATAAAAGAGATATGAAGATGTTGGTCACTGATAAGCACAATGTGGAACCAGTGTCATAATAGGATCATTCTGATGAGCTATCTCCAAAAAACAATATACACAACTTGGAGAGGAAACAAGGCTGAGTGATGCAAGCCTCTACCCAAGGTCTTAATTTTCGCTTCACCAAACACCATAGATAGATACATGTGAATATATGCGTTGATGTTGAACATGCAAGAAATCGTCTGATTACCAATCAATAATGGAGACTGTTAACAGATGCGAGGAAGGCCACCAATAATGGTGATGGTCTCCAAGATGCATAGTACAATCTAGCGAGTGTGAAAAATGTTTTTGTCATGAAACGCTCGTAGAATCGTTTAACTAGAAGCCAATAATGAGAACCCCTGATCAAACACAAGGTGACCTGCCATTGATATATGTAAGTACTAATTCACTGAAGTGTTTCTGGGTATTTTTCCTAGATAGAGTGTTGAAGTTGATAGGAAGAGACCTGTCGAAAGGTAGCCTACATCAATTGACACGAAATGGGACAAGAATGATTTGTTTCTTGAGGAATATTTTTGAACATTGGGTCAAAACAATAAGGGCATGATGAAAGAATATTCTTGATGGGTTGATGGAGAAAAGAGAAGAAAAAAGGTTTTCCCTTAAACAATAGAAGGCATGACAATGAATTTAACCATGCAACACTGGACTCATGAACACCGAAGAGTGTTAGGATACAAAGATGCAAGAACATCAAGGTATATAGGATAAACTCATAGGCTGGTAAGATTCATATTGAGAGGCCATCACAAGGAAGGTTTATTTGAGTGAGTGACATGTTCAAGGGAACGACAGTTGCCAAAAAAATCTTTCAAATAATGAATGCAGTTGTATTGTCCACTTTCCCCATCTGATTAGTTTAGTGAGTCCAAATGGGTAAACTCATCAATATTTTAAGAGTTTGAAAAGGACTGCAAAAAGAGTGACTCTATGCCCTATCTGATTAGTTTAATGAGTCTAGGCTAGCAAACTTGTCGATCTTTTCATGTTTTAAGAGTCTAAAAAGGATCATAAAAATAGTGACTCTATGCCCTATCTGATTAGTTTAATGAGCCCAGACAGGAAAACTCATTGATCTTTTCATGTTTTAAGAGTCTAAAAAGGATAATAAAAAAAGTGAATCTATCCTTCATCTGTGTAATTTAATGAGTCCAGATGAGATAACTCGGTGGTATTTTCATCTTTAGAAAGTCTGAAAATATCATAAATAATGACTCCAGGGTGGTCCCTTTGTCATAGTTTTTAACTGGGTATGACAAAGATTTAATAGTATACCTGTAATGGTTCCATTTCCGTGAGTTAATCTACTGAGTCCGGATAAAGGGAAACCTATGCTCAATAGATGTTGGCCTCATTTTGTTATGAGTATGAGGAGATGGAGTAAACTCAATTTTCGTCATGAAATTTTAACGAGTCACGTGATGACAAACTCATTACCTTCATTGAATTTTAACGAGTCAAATGAAGAAAAATCAAAGTATCTTTTTCAGTTTAGTGAGAAAGGAAAAAGAGGTAAAAGAACTGCTCATTCCTTCTTCATAGACTTAACGAGCCTGAAGAAGGGAAAAACTCGGGGATTTTTTAATTTAAGAGCGATAAATGGTCCCAAAAAAGTAAGTTCTCATATTGTTGCTATAGATTTTTTTAATGAGCCCGGTGACAAAAACTCAAGATTTTTCAGTTTAAAGAGCAAGAAAAGTACATAAAAGAATGATTGGATCATCTTCATAAGCTTTTAACAAGCCTTAAGAAAAAACTCAAGATTTTTTCAGTTTTATGAGTGAGAAAAAAGTTACTAAAACTAAGTTCTCCTATTTTCACTTTGGAGGAATAAGAATTGGATTAGCCCCGTTATTCCGTCATGGTCTTAATACTCCTTGCATAGCAAAAATTTTTGATACCAGAAATAACATCTATGATCATGCCCGTATAGGCATGATACTTGGAAATCTATCTTTAGGATGTCAATATGGCACTATCTATCCAGATTATGCCAATAGTTTATCTGATGTTATTTAAAAGATTGTTGGAAAGCTTCGATAGGAGTACAAGGCTTAGAAATGGTTCACGACGGTGAATATCTATCAGTGTTAATCCAAATCTCTTTCCAGTTAACAAATACCGTGCATCCTATGTTAAGACAACCCGTATTGAAAGATTGTGTTACTGTAGGGGTGAGCAATGCTCAAGTATAAGGTGTTCATTATGATAAAGAATCTTTACCCAATGACTGGTATATCCAATATAAATCTCTAACATCTGCAGACAATTTTAAAAGTAACATTAAAAGAATGTCTGTATCCGATGGCCGTGTAAGAATTTTTCTAGATAGATCAAAGGTACCTAGGCCCATAATCATGTCAGAAAAGCATGTATTACCAGCCAATCAAGAAAATGAACAACCCCTTGTTAGTGGTAGAAAATCGTTTTACCGACATATTCCTCCAATATCTGAAGCCAGTTCCTCCACTAATACACTGTTGTGTTTCGATCAATTGTACATACTAGAGGAAAAACCTTTCTTTGCTATAAATAAGATGTTTCGTACATAGTCATACACCACCAGTTGAAGAATTTCAGTTTTAAAATCACAGATTTGTAAAAGGGGGAAAATAGCCACCTAAAACAAAATTTTGTACTTCTTTGTCTAATACTAGATAGCCAGCTACAAGAGCTGATTATGCTCCTTTACTAGAACACAATTCACAAAATCCAAAAGATTTAGACCAGGTATACCAGATAGGAAACTATCTAACCACTTGGTGTTCACACGCTGAAGATGTTCTAGATGATTTGGGCAAACAAGTTGAATCAATAAATTCCAATCTTAAACTACTCTATGATGAGCAACAATCAGAAAAATCAGAAAAAGAAGAAAGAAGAAGAAGGCGACAAAAGAAACAAGCCAAAGAAATCTCGAGATTTAAAATAGATATGAGTGCACCCAATTATTGGGATCAGGAAGAAGAAGAGGCGGAAGAGGTAGTAACAGCTACCAGTGTAGAAGAGTCCACTTCAAGAGTCATTGGAAAATTAACCAGTGAAAAGAAAGAAGCATATAAAACAGATAAACCATTTGTTTCAAAAAAGGAAGTGATGACCCTTGATCAAGCGACATCTATATTTCCTTCTTTTATCCTACCATCAATAAATAATTGAAATAAATCTCATATCCTTAAATAAGCGAATAAATATCCATGTGTTGAAGAAGATCTGTATGCTGCTAATACAAGTGGCTACATTCTAGATTTGGATAATTCTTCAAATCCTGGAGAACCAATCCAGATTTGGATAGGTACCCTATACCAGATGCAGATAACAACAAAATTTGATAATGTATCCATTATGGTCCTAGGAGAAAAACGTATGACTGGTATAGTGTATGATTGGTGGATGGGACCATCTGAAGAGGAGAGAAGAGTTGTCATGGAAGCCAGACTGTCTACATTAGAGTTATTGCTAAAAACACACTTCGTGCTAGAACCTGTTGATAAGAGAAAACAATTGATCATAGATATTAGTCGAATGGAGTTAAAAGATCTGAAGTACTTTGATCAATTTAGAAAAGATTCCATGGCTAAGGTTTTCAAAGCTAATCTCTCAAATCATGTAGCTCAATTTTTTTATTTATCAAAATTACGAGGCAATCTAGCACACCTCATTATGAAAGATTTAGATGTACAAAATAAAATACTAGATCAAGTATATTGGGTTGACCTTCTTTTCAGAATTACAGAAAAAGTTAAATGTTTCTGTTGGCAAAGGAAGGCGCATGACATCACACCCAGCTTAGATTTTTGCAAAATAATGTTACCATGGATGCCATTTAAAAAGAAAAGGAAAGCAAAGAGATATGGCAAATTCAGACCCAAGAGAGTCTCAAATCCAAGAAAGCCTTTCAGAAAGTATAAATTTCTGAAGAAAATAACAAAACCAAGAAACAACAATTATTGTTTCATTTGTAAGAAGGAAGGACATTTTGCACGAAAGTGCCTGAATAATTCATCCAGTAAACTCAAAGCCTGTATAGATATAGAAGTATTTCAAGATGATTGGTCAATTGTAGAATCAAAATATGATATTTCAGATGTATATATTTTGACTAAAATTTCAGACGTAGAAGAAGAAGAAGAGTGTGTACAAAAGTTGAACATCTGTTTATCTTGTTCAGAAGATGAGTTTTCAAAAGAACTCCATTACAGTGAATAGGAAGTAGAAAGTGATATTGAAGTCACTAGTGAGACAACAGATGTTTCAAAAGATGAATCAGAATATTCACAACCAAAGCAAAAAGGTAAGCAATCTGTTTGACCCTTTCTAGAAGTAAATCCTTTTTTCCCATATCAAAAAAGAACAATAGTTTCTACCAGTCTTCCCTAGCCAGAGATCAATAGAGTAGAAGAAAATACTCTTTTAAAAAGGATAGTCAAAATGAATAGCCTTATTTATATCCCATTTCAAGTTCAAGTGAAGAATGAATGGATATCTGTCAATGCATTCATAGATACTGGTGGATCAAAAAATTTCACTAGGCCATCTCTTTTTAAATCTCTGTGGAAACCATTACAGAATATATTGGTGTTAGAAACCATAGGAGGATCTGTGATTTTAACTCATTATGTAGACAACATTTCATTAAAAGTTGGAGGGAATATAGTCAAGATTTTTGCAATACAACATTTTGACCCTTCAGCTAGCCTAATGTTGGGAATTCCATTTTTAAATTTTGTGCTTCTAGTGATAATCAACCAAGATAAGCTGATTATAAATTTCAAGAAAAAGGCTATTGCCATGCCTAGATTCTTCATTTCAATTTCAGAAGCAAGACATCAAAATAGTCAGAAAAGAGTTGGAGCCAAAAGACCCTTAAAAGATTCTAATGATTGGTAGGAAGTCCTGCAAATATATGAATCTAGAGTAGAATCTAAATCAAGTTAAAAGGCATGTATAGATCCTAACTGGTCTACAGAACAAACTGGTATCCATGACAGACTTCTTAAAAGTTGTTAAGAAAATCCACACGAGTTTTAGATAGTAGAAAGTCCAATACAAGAAATTGTTACCTTGCATGACAATGGAGTCAAAGGGAAACCAATTCCTTGCACTCCCTCAGACGAGCAAGAAATAAAGAGACAAATTAAAGAATTGTTAGAAATGCAGCTCATTGAGCGAAGCGAGTCTAATTACTCTTGTTCAGTGTTTCTGGTACGAAATCATTCTGAGATAGTTAGAGGTAAACCTAAAATGGTAATCAATTACAAACCTCTGAATGCAATACATCACAAAAAAGTATTCAACAAATTTGATATGAAGTTTGGATACTATCAACTACAGATACAAGAAGAGGATCGGCATAAAACTGCTTTTACTTGTCCTGCCAGATTTTACTAATGGAAAGTTGTTCTATTTGGTTTGAAAAATGCCCCTGCATTTTTCCAACGAAGAATGGATTTCATTTTTTCCAAATATTCTTTCATTGTAACATACATTGATGACATTCTAATTCATAGTCCAGAGGTAAAAGCCCATCTAGAGCATTTAGAGGTTTTTCTAAAAGAAGTTCAATAGCATGGCATAGTCTTATCTGAGAGAAAAATGGTCTTGTTTCAAGATAGTATAGACTTTCTGGGAATACATGTAGTAAATGGTGCAATTCAGATGCAACCACATGTGTTGACTAAATTAAATCAATTTCCAGATGAATTGAAATATTCAAAAAAAATTCAAAGGTTTTTAGAGTCTTGGACTATATTCACAAGTACATCCCAAGATTGACACAAAAGACAGCTCCAATCAGAAAACATCCCAAAGAAGGATGGTCACCAGAAGTAATAGTAGTAGTAAAACAGTTGAAAGTAGAATGTTAGCAATTGCCAACGCTTCAACCACTGAGGGATGGCCTGCTTATACTCCAAACTGATGTTTCCTTAGATTTTTGGGGAGCTGTTCTTTTCAAATGAAGGGAGAAAGGTGAAGAAAGACTTTGTGCCTATGCTTTAGGTGAATTCTCACACAGCCAGAAGAATTACTTCATAGCAGAAAAATAAACACTGGTTATATTCAAAGGGATACAAAGGTTTGAATTATATATTACACCTGTAAATTTTCTAATCATAACAGATTCCAACGATTTTAAATATTTTTTATCTGCCAATATATCAAGACAGATTTCAAAAGGAAGGATGCTTGGATGGTAGATTTGGTTCCAACAGTTTGATTTTGAATTTGAATGGATCCCAGGTAATTCAAATTATTTAACTGATTCATTAACCAGGGATATGAACAAAGCATTCATTACTTCCCCAGGTTTGGTTTTTACTATTCCAGGTAAAGAACCTCAGGACGACATTTTTAGTACATTTGTTGATAAAATCAAATTGCTTGAAGGAAATGCAAGTCATATCATAGAAGAAATCAAGAAAGTAGTGGGAATGAGACTGAGAAGAAACACTTGGATCAGAAAATTGCAAGCATGGCAATCAAAGAATGTGGGTATGTCTTTAGGCCTAGATGTTGAACTGGTAAAGGTACATCCTTTGCCTAACATGAAAATAAAATTATTTTTCAAAAGTCTCTCGGATCTATGGTCTAGTGAATATACTGAAAAAGTGATTTGGATCCTAAAGGTTTTAAATTATTATCAACTTATTGGAGGAGTTGATTTTGGTCTCAGCATTTTCACAAGAGAAAAAAATTTAAATCTTGAAGCTATTCCTTTCATGTCTAAACTAGAGAAATATATTGTGTCTCTAAAAATCCCAGATATTTTTGAATAATTAGAAGCATCTTTCCTTCAAATATTTGATGAGAACTATGCACCAAATGACACCTTTCCACAATATGAAATATTTGAAGGGTTTGCTGACTGGGAGATAAAAGATGGTTTCTGCAGGAAAAATCCATCTACAAGGATATCTCAATGTATTCAAAGGACTTTACAATATCTCAGAACTTTCTCATCTCTGTGGGATTATCATAGTCTCAGACTAAGAGAAAGTATCACACCTAATCCCTTTGCACAAGTTTTTAGTCATGAGAAAATCAGAGAAATTCAAACCAGCAATAATGAAGAAATGATTAAGCAACATGGTGGTTGGTTTAAAGAATTTGGAAATCTGAGATTAACAGAAAAGATATAGATTCTACAAAAAATGGACGATTTACAAGGAGAACCAAAGGCATTCAGATTCATACTCAACCAAAATGCTTTGGTAACTATTATTGTTATTTCAAGCAATTTGAATAATAATGTGGTCCATATTATTAGCTTGATGATTTCAAATAGAATCTATACATATACGATTTTTTAATTGGGCTGGAAAAACAAGGACTATATTAATGACAATTGCAGAGCACGGGTTCAACATGCAACTGAAAGTTCCACAAATATGTTTCAAATATTCAAATGGGAACTTCTAGATGGCATAAAATTGACAGTACAACGATCACCAACTATCAGAAATGTTCTTAAATATTCCTTCTTAGATATTGAGATCAGCCCATTACCTTTCCTTACCAAGTGGGAAAAACAATCTGCCAAATACACACCTTAGCAATAGGACCTCCACTGAATAAAGATGAATACAGAAGAAGGAGAGTCATCAAGAGCATCATCAAAAAGGACAATAATATTAACTGAAGATGCCAAAGGAAAAGGAAAAGCAAAAGAATCTACGTTACAAGACGAACATCCAGATGCCTAGGACCCGATAGGCATTGATTAGGACAAAGAATACACCAACATAATAGAACACCACTACCAAAAGATGCTCGACGACACAAGGCCAGTACATGATTCGTCAGAAGATTTTGATTTTGATAATGACTATGATTTAGATAGATGTCTGAAATGACCATGGTAGGATCTTTGTACATATGTACCAGAAAGTTGAGTAAACACCATCGGTGGAAAAAATACTGATAAGACCCTCAATTATTTCTGCTTTTTCATCATAGTCTAGATGAGCGAGTAGGGTTAGAAGATCTATAAAAGGGATATCCATAGATGTTCAAGACGTCGCTTGACTGAGAACTCTTAGATCTCATGTTGTAATAAGCCTTATGTATTTTGCTTGTTTTTATTAATATCGAAGCCTACTGGGTCGCCTGTTTGAGGACAGTTCTATTATCCAAAAGAACATGGAACTTTAAGGCGAAGGCATTGGAGAGACCCGAGGAGAGAGGTCATGTATCAGCTCACATGTTCATTTGAGGAGAAGTAACCTACTCAGATTTGTTGTTTAACGATCTTTGAAATTGATTGAAAGTAAGTTCTTAATACTGAGGCTCTCTATTGTTGCGTTGTGCTTACTTTGCTCAATTTATTAGTTAGTGGTCACACATTTGGTATGAAATCCCTATTTCAATTTTACTTTGCTTTGATACGAAAGTAACCTACTCAAATTCATTTTTTAACATTCTTCGAAATTGATTGAAAGTAAGTTCTTAATACCGAGGCTCTCTATTGTTGCGTTGTGCTTACTTTGCTCAGTTTATCAGTTAGTGGTCACACGTTTGGTATCATAGCCATAAGCATGTTCATGTTAGTGATAAATACATTCTATAGACAGAGTCTGAAGTTAGCCAGGAAGCCTTCAAAAAGTATTTATTACACAAATACTCAGTAGATAAAAGTTGCTTCAATCAATCTCTGAAATAGTTTCTAATAAGTTCAACGTGGCCAATTTCTTCAGATCCCTCTCTAATATTGATAGAAGATCAGTATCTGAGGTAGACTCTAGATCTACCAAATCTGATAGCATAGAGCATGAGAGAGTTGAAGATCCAGAAAGTTGGAACCCTCCTATTTTACACTCTAAAGAAGTATACCTTGTTCCATCTATGTTCAGTCTATCCAAAAAAGTGTGGCTAAAGGAAGTTGAACTAAAAATAAAAATAGCAGGTCCTTTTGTATAGATTGTTGGTCTCAATTTGTTTTCTGAAGATGAAATGAAAAAATTCCAAAAATATGTTACTGAAAAGAAGTTCTCCTATTTTCACTTTGGGGGAATAAGAATTGGATTAGCCCTGTTATTCCTTCATGGTCTTAATGCTCCTTGCATAGTAGAAATTTTCGATACCAGACATAACATCTATGATCATGCCCGTATAGGCATGATACTTGGAAATCTATCTTTAGGATGTCAATATGGCACTATCTATCTAGATTATGTCATTAGTTTATCTGATGTTCATTTAAAAGATTGTTGGAAAGCTTTGATAGGAGTACAAGGCTTAGAAATGGTTCAAGATAGTGAATATATATCAGTGTTAATCCAAACCTCTTTCCAATTAACAAATACCATGCATCCTAAGTTAATATAGGCAGTTCTGGAAGATTGTGTTACTGTAGGGATGAGCAATACTCAAGTAGAAGGTGTTCATTATGATAAAGAAGCTTTACCCAATGAATGGTATATCAAATATAAATCTCTAACATCTACATACAATTATAAAAGAAACATTAAAATAAATTTTGTATCTGATGGCCGTGTGAGAATTCTTCTAGATAGATCAAAAGTAACCAGGCCCATAATCATGTCAGAAAAACATGTATTACCAGCCAATCAAGAAAATGAACAACCCCTTGTTAGTGATAGAAAATCTTTTTACCGACATATTCCACCAATAGCTGAAGCCAATTCTTCCACTAATGCATCATTGTCTTCCGATCAATTGTACATACCAGAGGAAAAAACTTTCTTTTCTGTAAATAAGATGTTTCGTACATATGTTAGTCATACACCACTAGTTGAAGAGTTTCAGTTTGCAAGTCGGAGATTTGTAAAATGGGGGAAATGGCCACCTAAAACAAAATTATGTACTTCTTCCCCTAATACTAGACAGCCAGCGACAAGAGCTGATTATGCTCCTTTACTAGAACAGAATTCACAAAATCCAAATGATTTAGACCAGGTATACCAGGTAGGAAACTATCTAACCACTTGGTGTTCACATGCTAAAGATGTTCTAGATGATTTGGGCAAACAAGCTGAATTGATAAATTCCAATCTTAAACCGCTCTATGATGAGCAGTAGTCAGAAAAATCAAAAAAAGAAGAAAGAAGAAGAAAGTGACAAAATAAAAAGGCCAACAAAATCCCAAGATTTCAAATAGATATGAGTGCACCCAATTATTGGGATCAGAAAGAAGAAGAGTTAGAAGAAGTAGCAACAGCTACCAGTGCAGAAGAGTCCACTTCAAAAGTCACTAGAAAATTAACTAGTGAAAAGAAATAAGTGTATAAAATAGATAAACCATTTGTTTCAAAAAAGGAAGTGATGACCCTTAATAGTTGCATCCAAATTTCCTTCTTTTATCCTGCCATCAATTAATAATCAAAATAAAGCTCATATCCTTAAAGAAGTGAATAAATATCCACGTGTTGAAGAAGATCTGTATGTTGCTAATACAAGTGGCCACATTCTAGATTTGGATAATTCTTCAAATCCTGGAGAATCAATCTGGAATTGGATAGGTGCCCTATACAAGATGCAAATAACAACAAAATTGGATAATGTATCCATTATGGTCCTAGTATAAAAACATATGACTGGTATAGTCTATGATTGCTAGATGGGACCATCTGAAGAAGAGAAAAGAGCCATCATGGAAGATAGACTATCTACATTAGAGTTATAGCTAAAAACATAGTTTGTGGCAGAACCTCTTGATGAGAGAAAACAATTGATAAGAGATCTTAGTTGAATGGAGTTATAAGATCTGAAGTACTTTGATCAATTTAGCAAAGATTTCATGGCTAAGGTTTTCAAAGCTAACCACTCAAATGATGTAGCTCAATTTTTTTTTTTGTAAAAATTACTAGGCAATCTAGGAGACCTCATTATGAAAGATCTAGATGTACAAAATAAAAGACTAGATCAAGTATATTGGTTTGACCTTCTTTTCAGAATTACAGAAAAAGAATATTTATGGTGGAAAAAGAAGGTGCGTGACATCACACCCAGCTCAAATGTCTGCAAAATCGTGTTACCATGGACGTCATTTAAAAAGAAAAGGAAAAGAAAGAGATATGGTAAATTTAGACCCAAGAGAGTCTCAAATCCAAGAAAGCCTTTCAAAAAGTATAAATTTATGAAGAAAAGAACAAAACCAAGAAACAACAATTGTTGTTTCATTTGTAAGAAGGAAGGAAATTTTGCACGAAAGTGCCCGAATAATTCATCTAGTAAACTCAAAGCATGTATAGATATAGAAGAATTTTAAGATGATTGGTCAATTGTAGAATCAGAAGATGATATTTCAAATATATATATTTTGACTGAAATTTCAGATATAGAAGAAGAAGAAGAGTGTGTACAAAAGATGAATATATGTTTATCTTGTTCAGAAGATGAGTTTTAGAAGAACTCCATTACAATGAACATGAAGAATAAAGTGATACTAAAATCACTAGTGAGACAACAGATGTTTTAGAAGATGAATCAAAATATTCACAACCAGAGCAGAAAGGTAAGCAATCTTTTGTATCCTTTTCAGAAGTAAATCCTTTTTGCCCATACCAAAAAGAACAGTAGTTTCTACCAGTCTCCCCCAGCCATAGATTAATAGAGTAGAAGAAAATACTCTTTTAAAAAAGATAGTCAAAATAAATAGCCTTATTTATATCCTAGTTTAAGTTCAAGTAAAGAATGAATGTAAATCTATCGATGCATTCATAGATACTGATGGATCAAACAATTTGGTTAGGCCATCTCTTTCTAAATCGCTGTGGAAACCACTACATAATATATTGGTGTCAGAAACCATAGGAGGATTTGTGAGTTTAAATCATTATGTAGACAACATTTCATTAAAAGTTGGAGGGAATATAGTCAAGATCTCTGCAACACAACATTTTGACCCTTCAGCTAGCCTAATGTTGGGAATGCCATTTTTAAATTTTGTGCTTCCAATGACAATCAACCAAGATAAGATGATTATAAATTTGAATAAAAAGGTTATTGTCGTGCCTAGATTGTTCATTGCAAATTCAGAAGCAAGACATGAAAATAGTCAAAAAAGAGTTGGAGCTAGAAGGCCCTTAAAAGATTATAATGATTGGTAGGAAGTCCTAGAAATATATGAATCTAGAGTAGAATCTAAATCAAGACAAAAGGCATGTATAGTTCCCAACTGGTCTACAAAAAAAATTTCTATCCATGACAGACTTCTTAAAAGCTGTTTAGAAAATCCATAACAGTTTTGTGTAGTAGAAAGTCCAATACAAGAAATTGTGACCTTGCATGAAAATGGAGTCAAAGGGAAACTGATTCCTTGCACTCCCTCAGATGAGCAAGAAATAAAGAGACAAATTAAAGAATTGTTAGAAATGCATCTCATCGAGCCAAGCAAGTCTCATTACCCTTGTTCAGCATTTCTGGTACGAAATCATTCTGAGATAGTTAGAGGTAAACCTAGAATGGTAATCAATTACAAACCTCTGAATGCAATTACTTAGAGTTTTAATTATCCATTACCTTGACCAAAAACAATTATGCAAAAAATACAGCACAACAAAGTATTCAACAAATTCGATATGAAGTCTGGATACTATCAAATACAGATACAAAAAGAGGACTGGCATAAAACTTCTTTTACTTGTCCTGCCAGATTTTACCAAAGGAAAGTTGTTCTATTTGGTTTGAAAAATGCCCCCGCATTCTTCCAGTGAGGAATGGATTTCATTTTCTCGAAATATGATTTCATTGTAACATACATTGATGACATTCTAATTCATAGTCCAGATGTAAAAATTCCTCTAGAGCCTTTAAAGGTTTTTCTAAAAGAAGTTCAATAGCATGGCATAGTCTTATCTATGAGAAAAATGGTCTTTTTTCAAGACAATATAGATTTTCTGGGAATACATGTAATCAATGGTGCAGCTTAGATGCAACCACATGGGTTGACTAAATTAAATCAATTTCCAGATGAATTGAAAGATATAAAAACAATTTAGAGGTTTTTAGTAGTCTTGAACTACATTCACAAGTACATGCCAAGATTGACAGAAAAAATAGCTCCAATTAGAAAACATCTCAAAGAAGGATGGTCACCAGAAGCAACAACAGTAGTAAAACAGTTGAAAGCAGAATGTCAGCGATTGCCAACACTTCAACTGCCAGGTGATGGCCTGCTTATACTCCAAACTGATGCTTCCTTAGATTTTTGGGTAGTTGTTCTTTTCGAACAAAGGGAGAAAGGTGAAGAAAGACTTTGTGCTTATGCTTCAAGTGTATTCTCACCCAGCCAGAAGAATTAATTCATCGCAGAAAAAGAAACACTGGTTATATTCAATGGGATACAAAGGTTTGAATTATATTTTACACCTGTAAAATGTCTAATAAGAACAGATTCCAGAAATTTTAAATATTTTTTATCTGCCAAGATATCAAGATAGATTGCAAAAGGAAGGATACTTGCATGGTAGATTTGGTTCCAACAACTTGATTTTGAAGTTGAATGTATCCCAGGTAATTCAAATTATTTAATTGATTCATTAACCAGGGATATGAACAAAGCATTCATTACTTCCCCAAGTTTGGTTTTACTATTCTAGGTAAAGAACCTCAGGATGACGGTTTTAGTACATTTGTTGATAGATTCAAATTTCTTGAAGGACATTGAAGTCATATCGCAGAAGAAATCAAGAAAGTAGTGGGAATGATATTGAGAAGAAACACTTGGATCATAAAATGCCAAGCATGGCAATCAAAGAATGTAGGTATGTCTTTAGGCCTGGATGCTGAACTGGTAAAGGTATATCCTTTGCCTTACATGAAAGTAAAATTATTTTTCAGAAGTCTCTTAGATCTATGGTCTACTGAATATACTGAAAAAAATATTTGGATCCTAAAGGTTTTAAATTATTATCAACTTATTGGAGGAGTCGATTTTGGTCTCAGTATTTTCACAGGAGAAAATATTTTAGATCTTGAAGCTATTCCTTTCAAGTCTGAAGTAGAGAAATATATAGTGTCTCTAAAAATCTCAAATATTTTTGAAGAATTAAAAGCATCTTTTACTCAAAGATTTGATGAGAACTATGCACCAAACGACACCTTTCCACAATATGAAATATTTGAAGGGTTTATGACAAGGAGATAAAAGATGGTTTCTACAAGAAAAAGCCATCTACAAGGATATCTCAATGTATTCAAAGGACTTTACAATATCTCAGAACTTTCTCATCTCCGTGGGATTATCATAATTTTAGACTAAGAGAAAGTATCTCACCTAATCCCTTTGCACAATTTTTTAGTCATGAGCAAATCGGAGAAATTCAAACCAGCAATAACAAAGAAATGATTAAGCAACATGCTAGTTGGTTTAAAGAATTTGGAAATCTGAGATTAACAGAAAAGATATAGATTCTACAAAAAAATGGACGATTTACAAGTTGGAACCAAAGGCATTAAGATTCATACTCAATCAAAAAGCTTTGGTAACTATTAGTGATATTTAAAGCAATTGGAATAATAATGTCATCCATATTATTAGTCTGATGATTTCAAATAGAATATTTACATCTATGATTTTTGAATTGGGCTGGCAAAACAAGGACTATATTAATGATAATTGCAGAGCATGGGTTAAGCATGCAATTGAAAGTTCCACCAATATGTTTCAAATATTCAAATGGGAACTTCTAGATGGCATCGAATTGGCAGTACAATGATCACCAACTATCAAAAATGTTTTTAAAGATTCCTTCTTAGATATTGAGGTCAGCCCATTACCTTTCCTTACCAAGTAGGAAAAACAATTTGCCAAATACACACCTCAACAACAGGACCTCAACCGAATAAAGATGAATACGGAACAAGGTGAGTCATCAAGAGCATCATCAAAAAGGACAATAATATTAGGTGAAGATCCCAAAGGAAAAGGAAAAGCAAAAAAATCTACTTTATAAGACAAACAACAAGATGCCCAGGACCCAGTAGACATCGATTGGGAAGAAGAATACACCAAGATGATAGAACATCACTACCAAAAGATGCTCGACGACACAAGGCCAGTACATGATTTGTTAGAAGATTGTGATTTTGATAACGACTACAATTTAGATAGAAGTCCAAAAGGACCATGGTAGAATCTTTGTACATATGTACCAAAAAGTTGAGTAGACACCATTGGTGGAAAAAATACCGATAGGACCCTTAATTATTTTTGCCTTTTCATCATAGTCTAGATGAGTGAGTAGGGTTAGAAGATCTATAAGAGGGAGATCCACAGATGTTCAAGATATCACTTGATTGACAACTATGAGATCTCATGTTGTAATAAGCCTTATGTATTTTGCTTGTTTTTATTAAGATCGAAGCCTACTAGGTCGCCTGTCTGATGACAGTTCTATTATCCAAAAGAACATGGAACTGTAAGGCGAAGGTGTTGGAGAGACCCAAGGAGAGAGGTCAATGCATTCGCTCGCATGTTCAGTTGAGGAGAAGTAACCTACTCAGATTTGTTCTTTAACAGTCTTTGAAATTGATTGAAAGTATGTTCTTAATATTGAGGCTCTCTATTGTTGCGTTGTGCTTACTTTGCTGAGTTTATCAGTTAGTGGTCACACATTTTGTATCAAAGCCCCGTTTCAGTTTTACTTTTCTCTGATACCAAAGTAACCTACTTAGATTCGTTGTTTAACAGTCTTCAAAATTGATCAAAATTAAGTTCTTAATACTGAGGTCCTCTATTGTTGCGTTGTACTTAGTTTGCTATGTTTATTAGTTAGTGGTCACACATTTGGTATCATATCCATAAGCCCATTCTTGTTAGTGATAAATACATTCTATAGATAGAGTTTGAAGTTAGCCAAGAAGCCTCAGAAAAGTATTTGTTATACAAATACTCAGTAGATAAAAGTTGCTTCAGTCAATCTCTAAAATACTTGTAATAAGTTCAACATGGCCAGTTTCTTAAGATCCTTCTCTAATATTGATAGAAGATCAGTATCTGAGGTAGACTCTAGATCTATCAAATCTGATAGCGTAGAGCATGAGAAATTCGAATATCAAGAAAGTTGGAACCCTCCTATTTTACACTCTAAAGAAGTATACCCTGTTCCATTTATGTTTAGTCTATCCAAAAAAGTGTGGCTAAAGGAAGTTGAACCAAAAATAAAAATTTCAGGTCCTTCTGTACAAATTGTTACTGTCAATTTGTTTTTTGTAGATGAAATGAATTTTTTTTTAAAATATGTTATTGAAAAGAAGTTCTCCTATTTTCACTTTGGGGGAATAAGAATTGGATAAGCCTCATTATTCCGTCATAGTCATAATACTCCTTGCATAGCAAAAATTTTCGATACCAGACATCACAGCTATGATCATGCCTGTATAGGCATGATACTTGGAAATTTGTCTTCAGGATGTCAATATGGCACTATCTATCCAGATTATGCCATTAGTTTATCTGATGTTCATTTAAAAGATTGTTGGAAAGCTTTGACAGGAGTACAAGGCTTAGAAATGGTTCAAGATAGTGAATATCTATCAGTGTTAATCCAAACCTCTTTCTAGATAACAAATACCGTGCATCCTAAGTTAAGACAACCAATTCTGAAATATTGTGCTACTGTAGGGGTGAGCAATGTTCAAGTAGAAGGTGTTCATTATAATAAAGAAGCTTTACCCAATGACTGGTATATCCAATATAAATCTCTAGCATTTGTAGACAATTCTTAAAGCAACATTAAAAGAATTTTTGTATCCGATGGTTGTGTGAGAATTCTTCTAGATAGATCAAAAGTGCCTAGGCGCATAATCATGTTAGAAAAAATATGTATTACCAGCCAGTCAAGAAAATTAACAGCTCTTTGTTAGTGGTAGAAAATATTTTTAACGACATATTCCTCCAATAGTTGAAGCCATTACTTCCACTAATGCATCGTTGTCTTCCGATCAATTGTACATACGAGAGAAAAAACCTTTCTTTGCTGTAAATGAGATGTTTCATACATATTTTAGTCACACACCACCAGTTGAATAATTTCAGGTTGCAAATCGCAGATTTGTAGAAGGGGGAAAATGGTCACCTAAAACAAAATTTTGTACATCTTCATCTAATACTAGAAAGCCAGCTACAAGAGCTGATTGTGCTCCTTTACTAGAACACAATTCACAAAATCCAAATGATTTAGACCAGGTATACCAGATAGGAAACTATCTAACCACTTGGTGTTCACACACTGAAGATGTTCTAGATGATTTCGGAAAACAAGCTGAATTGATAAATACCAATCTTAAACTGCTTTATGATGAGCAACAGTCAGAAAAATCCGAAAAAGAAGAAAGAAGAAGAAGGCGACAAAATAAAAAGGCCGAAGAAATCCCGAGATTTCAAATAGATATGAGTGCACCCAATTATTGGGATCAGGAAGAAGAAGAGTTAGAAGAAGTAGTAATAGCTACTAGTGCAAAAGAGTCCACTTCAAAAGTCACTAGAAAATTAACTAGTGAAAAGAAAGAAGCATATAAAACAGATAAACTATTTGTTTAAAAAATGGAAGTGAGGACCCTTGATCAAGCTGCATCCAAATTTCCTTCTTTTATCCTGCCATCAGTAAATAATAAAATTAAAGCTCACAACCTTAAAGAAGTGAATAAATATCCATGTGTTCAAGAAGATCTGTATGCTACTAATACAAGTGGCTACATTCTAGATTTGGATAATTCTTCAAATCCTAGAGAATCAATCCAGATTTGGATAGGTGCCCTATACTAGATGTAGATAACAACAAAATTGGATAATGTATCCATTATGGTCCTAGCAGAAAAGTGTATGACTAGTATAGTCTATGATTGGTAGATGGGACCATCTAAAGAAGAGAGAAGAGCCATCATGGAAGCCAAACTATTTACACTAGAGTTATTGCTAAAAACACAGTTCATGCTAGAACCTATTGATGAGAGAAAACAATTGATAACATATCTTAGTCGAATGGAATTAAAAGATTTGAAGTAGTTTGATCAATTTAGCAAAGATTTCATGGCTAAGGTTTTCAAAGCTAATCTCTCAAATGATGTAACTCCAAAAATTTCATTTTTGTCAAAATTAAAAGGAAATCTAGGAGACCTCATTATGAAAGATCTAGATGTAAAAAATAAAAGACTAGATCAAGTATATTGGGTTGACCTTCATTTCAGAATTACAGAAAAAGTTAAATATTTATGTTGGCAAAAGAAGGCTCATGACATCACACCTAACTTAGATGTCTACAAAATCATGTTACCATGGACGCAGTTGAAAAAGAAAAGGAAAACAAAGAGATATGGTAAATTTAGACCCAAGAAATTCTCAAATCCAAGAAAGCCTTTCACAAAGTATAGATTTCTGAAGAAAAGAAAAAAACTAAGAAACAACAATTGTTGTTTCATTTGTAAGAAGGAAGGACATTTTGCATGAGTGTGCCCAAATAATTCATCTAGTAAACTTAAAGCCTATATAGATATAGAAGAATTTCAAGATGATTGGTCAATTGTAGAATCAGAAGATGATATTCAAATGTATATATTTTCACTAAAATTTCAGATGTAGAAGAAGAAGAAGAATGTGTACAAAATATGAATATCTATTTATCTTGTTCAGAACATGAGTTTTCAGAGGAACTCCATTACAATGAACAAGAAGAAGAAAGTGATACCGAAGTCACTAGTGAGACAACAAATGTTTTAGAAGATGAATCAGAATATTCACAACCAGAGTAAAAAGGTAAGCAATCTATTTTACCCCTTCCAGAAGTAAATCCTTTTTGCCCATATCAAAAAAGAACAACAGTTTCTGTCGGTCTTCCCCAGCCAGATATCAATAGAGTAGAAGAAAATACTCCTTTAAAAAATATAGTGAAAACAAATAGCCTTATTTACATCCCAGTTCAAGTTCAAGTAAAGAATGAATGGATATCTGTTGATGCATTCATACATACCGGTGGATCAAACAATTTGGCTAGTCCATCTCTTTTTAAATCTCTGTGGAAACCATTACAGAATATATTGGTGCCAGGATCATCTATCAATTTAACTCATTATGTAGACAACATTTCATTAAAAGTTGGAGGGAATATAGTCAAGATTTTTGCAATACAACATTTTGACCCTTTAGATAACCTAATGTTGGGAATGCCATTTTTAGATTCTATGCTTCCAGTGACAATCAGCCAAGACAAGCTGATTATAAATTTGAAGAAAAAGGCTATTGTCATGCCTAGATTGTTCATTGCAAATTTAGAAGCAAGACATGAAAATAGTTAAAAAGGAGTTGGAGCCAAAAGACCCTTAAATGATTCTAATGATTGGCAGGAAGTCCTACAAATATATGAATCTAGAGTAGAACCTAAATCAAGACAAAATGCATGTATAGATCCCAACTGGTCTACAGAAAAAAATGTTATCCATTACAAACTTATTCAAAGCTGTTCAGAAAATATAGACGAGCAAGAAATAAAGACACAAATTAAAGAATTGTTAGAAATGCAGCTCATCGAGCCAAGTGAGTCTCATTACTCTTATTCAGCGTTTCTAGTACGAAATCATTTTGAGATAGTTAGAGGTAAACCTAGAATGGTAGTCAATTACAAACCTCTTAATGCAATTACTCAAAGTTTTAATTATCCATTACCTAGACCAGAAACAATTACGCAAAAAATACAACACAACAAAGTATTCAACAAATTTGATATGAAGTTTAGATACTATAAAATACAAATACAAAAAGAGGACCGGCATAAAACTGCTTTTACTCGTCCTTCTGGATTTTACCGATGGAAAGTTATTCTATTTGGTTTGAAAAATACCCCTGCATTCTTCCAGTGAAGAATGGATGTCATTTTTTCCAAATATGATTTCATTGTAACATACATTGATGACATTCTAATTCATTGTCCAAATGTAAAAACCCATCTAGAGCATTTAGAGGTTTTTCTAAAAGAAGTTCAACAGCATGGCATAGTCTTATCTGAGAGAAAAATGGTCTTGTTTCAAGACAATATAGATTTTCTAGAAGTACATGTAGTAAATGGTGCAATTTAGATGCAACCACATGTGTTGACTAAATTAACTCAATTTCTAGATGAATTGAAAGATACAAAAACAATTTAGAGGTTTTTAGGAGTCTTGAACTACATTCACAAAAATATCCCAAGATTGACAGAAAAAATAGTTCCAATTAGAAAACATCTTAAAGAAGGATGGTCATTAGAATCAACAGTAGCAGTAAAATAGTTGAAAGCAGAATGTCAACAATTGCCAATGATTCAACCACTAGGTGATGGCCTGCTTCTACTCCAAACTAATGCTTCCTTAGATTTTTGGGCATCTCTTCTTTTCAAATGAAGGGAGAATGGTGACGAAAGACTTTGTGCCTATGCTTCAGGTGAATTCTCACCTAGCCAGAAGAATTACTTCATAGTAGAAAAAGAAACACTGGTTATATTCAATGGGATATAAAGGTTTGAATTATATGTCACACCTGTAAAATTTCTGCTAAGAACGAATTCCAGAAATTTTAAATATTTTTTATCTGCCAAGATATCAAGATAGATTGCAAAAGGAAGGACACTTGCATGGTAGATTTGATTCCATTAGTTTGATTTTGAAGTTGAATGGATCCCAGGTCATTGAAATTATTTAACTGATTCATTAACCAGGGATATGAACAAAGCATTCATTACTTCCCCAGGTTTGATTTTTACTATTCCAGGTAAAGAACCTTAGGGTGCTAGTTTTAGTACATTTGTTGATAGTTTCAGGTTGCTTGAAGGACATGCAAGTCATATCACAGAAGAAATCAAGAAAGTAGTGGGAATGAGACTAAGAAGAAACACTTGGATCAGAAAATGCCAAGCATGGAAATCAAAGAATGTTGGTATGTCTTTAGGTCTAGATGTTGAACTGGTAAAGGTATATCCTTTGCCTAACATGAAAGTAAAATTATTTTTCAGAAGTCTCTTAGATCTATGGTCTAGTGAATATACTGAAAAAATGATTTGGATCCTAAAGGTTTTAAATTATTATCAACTTATTGGGGGAGTTGATTTTGCTCTCAGAATTTTCATAGGAGCAAAAATTTTAGATCTTGAAGCTATTCCTTTCAAGTATGAAGTAGAGAAATATATAGTGTCTCTAAAAATCTCAGATATTTTTGAAGAATTAGAAGCACCTTTCCTTCAAATATTTGATGAGAAATATGCACCAAACGACACCTTTCCACCATATGAAATATTTGAAGGGTTTTTTGATTGGGAGATAAAAGATGGTTTCTACAGGAAAAATCCATCTACACAGATATCTCAATGTATTCCAAGTACTTTACAATATCTCAAAACTTTCTCATCTCCGTGGGATTATCATAGTCCTAGACTAAGAGAAAGTATCGCACCTAATCCCTTTGCACAAGTTTTTATTCATGAGCAAATCGGAGAAATTTAGAGCAGCAATAATGAAGAAATGATTAAGCAACATGTTGGTTGGTTTAAAGAATTTGGAAATATGAGATTAAAAAAAAGATACAGATTCTACAAAAAATGGACGATTTACAAGGAGAACCAAAGGCATTAAGATTCATACTCAATCAAAAAGCTTTGGTAACTATCAGGGTTATTTCAAGCAATTGGAATAATAATGTGGTCCATATTATTATTCTGATGATTTCAAATAGAATATGTACATCTATGATTTTTGAATTGGGTAGGAAAAACAAGGACTATATTAATGATAATTGCAGAGCATGGGTTCAACATGCAATTGAAAGTTACACCAATATGTTTTAAATATTCAAATGGGAACTTCTAGATGGCATCGAATTAGCAGTACAACGATCACCAACTATCATAAATGTTTTTAAATATTCCTTCTTAGATATTGAGATCAGCCCATTACCTTTCCTTACCAAGTGGGAAAAACAATATGCAAAATACACACCTTAGCAACAGGACCTCCACCAAATAAAGATGAATATGGAACAAGGAGAGTCATCAAGAGCATCATCAAAAAGGACAATAATATTAGGTGAAGATGCCAAAGGAATAGGAAAAGCAAAAGAATCTACTTTATAGCAGGAACAACCAGATGCCTAGGACCCAGCAGACATCGATTGGAATGAAGAATACACCAAGATGATAGAACATCACTACCAAAATATGCTCGACGACATAAGGCCAGTACATGATTCGTTAGAAGATTTTGATTTTGATAATGACTACAATTTAGATAGAAGTCCAAAAGGACCATGGTAGAATCTTTCTACATATGTACCAGAAAGTTGAGTAGACACCATAAGTGGAAAAAGTACCGATAGGACCGTCAATTATTTCTGTTTTTTTTATCAAATTCTAGATGAGTGAGTAAGGTTAGAGGATCTATAAAAGGGAGATCCGTAGATGTTCAAGACATCGCTTGAATGAGAACTCTGAGATCTCATGTTGTAATAAGCCTTATGTATTTTTCTTGTTTTTATTAATATCAAAGCCTACTGGGCTGCCTATCTGAGGACAGTTCTGTTATCCAAAAGAACATGGAATTGTAAGGCGAAGGCATCGGAGAGTCTTGAGGAGAGAGGTCGTGTATCCCCTCGCATGTTAAGTTGAGGAGAAGTAACCTACTCATATTTGTTGTTTAACAGTCTTCGAAATTGATTGAAAATAAGTTCTTAATACCAAGGTTCTCTATTGTTGCATTGTGCTTACTTTGCTCAGTTTATCCGTTAGTTGTCACACATTTGGTATCAAAGCCCCATTTCAATTTTACTTTGATCTGATACCAAAATAAACTACTCATATTTTCTAATTAATAGTCTTTGAAACTGATCGAAAGTAAGTTCTTAATATCGAGGGTCTCTATTGTTGCATTGTACTTACTTTGCTCAGTTTATCAGTTAGTGGTCAGACATTTGGTATCAGAGCCATAAGCCCATTCCTGTCAGTGATAAATACATTCTATAGACAAAGTCTGAAGTAAGCCAGGAAGCCTTCCAAAAGTATTTGTTATACAAATTCTCAATAGATAAAAGTTTCTTTCGTCAATCTCTAAAATAGTTTGTAATAAGCTCAACATGGACAATTTCTTAAGAACCTTCTCTAATATTGATAGAAGATCAGTATCTGAGGTAGACTCTAGATCTATCTAATCTGATAGCATAGAGCATGAGAAATTCGAAGATCCAGAAAGTTGGAATGCTCTTGTTTTACACTCTAAAGAAGCATACCCTATTCCATCTATGTCCAGTCTATTCAAAAACGTTTGGCTAAACGAAGTTAAACTAAAAATAAAAATATCAGACCCTTCGGTACAAATTGTTGGCCTCAAATTCTTTTTTGAAGATGAAATGAAAAAATTCCGAAAATATGTTACTGAAAAGAAGTTCTCCTATTTTCACTTTGGGGGAATAAGAATTGGATTAGCCCCGTTATTCCGTCATGGTCTTAATACTCCTTGCATAGTCGAAATTTTCGATACCAGACATAACATCTATGATCATGCCCGTATAGGTACGATACTTGGAAATCTATCTTCAGGATATCAATATGGCACTATCTATCCATATTATGCCGTTAGTTTATCTGATGTTCATTTAAAATATTGTTGGAAAGCTTTGATAGGAGTACAAGGCTTAGAAATGGTTCAAGGCAGTGAATATTTATTAGTGTTAATCCAAACCTCTTTCCAGCTAACAAATACCATGCATCCTAAGTTAAGACAGCCAGTTCTGAAAGATTGTGTTACTATAGGGGTGAGCAATGCTCAAGTAGAATGTGTTCATTATGCTAAAGAAGCTTTACCCAATGACTGGTATATCCAATATAAATCTTTAGCATTTGTAGACAATTCTAAAAGAAACATTAAAAGAATGTCTGTATCCGATGGTCGTGTGAGAATTCTTCTAGATAGATCAAAAGTACCTCAACCGATAATCATGTTAGAAAAACATGTATTACCAACCAATCAAGAAAATGAACAACCCCTTGTCAGTGGTAGAAAATCTTTTTACTGACATATTCCTCCAATAGTTGAAGCCAGTTCTTCCACTAATGCACCTTTGTCTTCTGATCAATTGTACATACCAGAGGAAAAACCTTTCTTTGATATAAATAAGATGTTTCATACATATGTTAGCCATACTCCACCAGTTGAAGAATTTCAGTTTTCAAATCACAGATTTGTAAAAGGGGGAAATGGCCACCTAAAATAAAATCTTGTACTTCTTTGTCTAATACTAGACAGCCAGCTACAAGAGCTGATTGTGCTCCTTGACTTGAACACAATTCACAAAATCCAAATGATTTAGACCGGGTATACCAAATAGGAAACTATATAACCACTTTGTGTTCACACGCTGAAGATGTTCTAGATGATTTGGGCAAACAAGTTGAATAGACAAATGCCAATATTAAACTGCTCTATGATGAGTAGTAGTCAGAAAAATCAGAAAAAGAAGAATGAAGAAGAACGTGACAAAATAAAAAGGCCAAAGAAATCCCAAGATTTCAAGTAGATATGAGTGCACCCAATTATTAGGATCAGGAAGAAGAAGAGTCAGAAGAAGTACTAACATCTAACAGTGCAGAAGAGTCCACTTCAAAAGTCACTGGAAAATTAACCAGTGAAAAGAAAGAAGCATATAAAACAGATAAACCATCTGTTTCAAAAAAGGAAGTGATGACCCTTGATCAAGCTGCATCCAAATTTCCTTCTTTTATCTTCCCATCAATAAATAATCAAAATAAACTCATATCCTTAAAGAATTGAATAAATATCCACGTGTTGAAGAAGATCTGTATGCTACTAATACAAGTGGCTACATTCTAGATTTGGATAATTCTTCAAATCCTAGAGAATTAATCCGGATTTGGATAGGTGCCCTATACCAGATGTAGATAACAACAAAATTGGATAATGTATCCATTATGGTCCTAGTAGAAAAACATATGATTGGTATAGTCTATGATTGGTGGATGGGACCATCTGAAGAAGAGAGAAGAGCCATCAAGGAAGCTGGACTGTCTACATTAGAGTTATTTCTAAAAACATAGTTCATGCCAAAACTGGTTGATGAGAGAAAACAATTGATAACAGATCTTAGTCGAATGGAGTTAAAAGATCTGAATTACTTTGATCAATTTAGAAAATATTTCATGGCTAAGGTTTTCAAAGCTAATCTCTCAAATGATGTAGCTCAAAAAAATTATTTTTTGTCAAAATTACCAGGCAATCTAGTAGACCTCATTATGAAAGATCTAGATGTACAAAATAGAAGACTAGATCAAGTATATTGGGTTAACCTTCTTTTTAGAATTACAGAAAAAGTTAAATATTTATGTTGGCAAAAGAGGGCGCATGACATCACACACAATTCATATGTCTACAAAATCATGTTACCATGGACGCTGTTTAAAAAGAAAAGGAAAACAAAGAGATATAGTAAATTCAGACCCAAGAGAGTCTCAAATCCAAGAAGGCCTTTCAGAAAGTATAAATTTCTGAAGAAAAGAACAAAACCAAGAAACAACAATTGTTGCTTCATTTGTAAGAAGGAAGGACATTTTGCACGAAAGTGCCCAAATAATTCATCCAGTAAACTCAAAGCCTGTATAGATATAGAAGAATTTCAAGATGACTAGTCAATTGTAGAATTAGAAGATGATATTTCATATGTATATATTTTGACTCAAATTTCAGATGTAGAAGTTGAAAAGAGTGTTTACAAAAGATGAATATATGTTTATATTGTTCAGAAGATGAGTTTTCAGAAGAACTCCATTACAGTGATCAAGAAGAAGAAAGTAATATTGAAGTCACTAGTGAGACAACATATGTTTCAGAAGATGAATCAAAATATTCACAACCAGAGCAGAAAGGTAAGCAATCTATTTTACCCTTTCCAGAAGTAAATCCTTATTGCCCATATCAAAAAATAACAACAGTTTCTACATGTCTTCCCCAGTTAGAGATCAATAGAGTAGAAGAAAATACTCTTTTAAAAAATATAGTCAAAACAAATAGCCTTATCTATATCCCGTTTCAAGTTCAATATAAGAATAAATGGATATCTGTCGATGCATTCATAGATACTGGTGGATCAAACAATTTGGCTAGACCATCTCTTTTTAAATCTCTATGGAAACCATTATAGAATATGCTGGTGTCAGAAACCATAGGAGGATCTGTGAGTTTAACTCATTATGTAGACAACATTTCATTAAAAGTTGGAGGGAATATATTCAAGATTTATGCAATACAACATTTTGACCCTTCAGCTAGCATAACGTTGGGAAAGCCATTTTTAAATTTTTTGCTTCCAGTGACAATCAGCCAAGATAAGCTGATTATAAATTTAAAGAAAAAGGCTATTGAAGAAAAAGGCTATTTTCTGTCAATCTTGAACTACATTCACAAGTACATCCCAAGATTGACAGAAAAAACAACTCCAATCAGAAAACATCTCAAAGAAGGATGATCACTAGAAGCAACAACAACAGTAAAATAGTTGAAAGCAGAATGTCAGCAATTGCCAATGTTTCAACCACTAGGTGATGGCCCGCCTATACTCCAAACTAATGCTCCCTTAGATTTTTGGGCAGTTGTTCTTTTCAAAGAAGGGAGAAACCTGATGAAAGACTTTGTGCCTATGCTTCAAGTGAATTCTAACCCAGCCAGAAGAATTACTTCATTGCAGAAAAAGAAACACTAGCTATATTTAATGGGATATAAAGGTTTGAATTATATCTTACACCTGTAAATTTTCTGATAATAATAGATTTCAGAAATTTTAAATATTTTTTATCTACCAATATATCAAAACAGATTGCAAAAGCAAAAGGAAAAGCAAAAGAATCTACTTTACAAGATGAACAACCAAATGCCCAGGACCCAGCAGACATCGATTGGGATGAAGAATACACCAAGATGATAGAACATCATTACCAAAAGATGCTCAATGACACAAGGCCAGTACATGATTCGTCAGAAGATTTTGATTTTGATAACGACTATGATTTAGATAGAAGCCCAAAAGGACCATGGTAGAATCTTTGTACATATGTACTAAAAAGTTGAGTAGACACCATCAGTGGAAAAAATAGCGATAGGAGCCTCAAATATTTTTGTTTTTTCATCACACTCTAGATGAGTGAGTAGGGTTAGAAGATCTATAAAAGGGAGATTTGCAGATGTTTAAGACATCGCTTAACTGAGAACTCTGGGATCTCATGTTGTAATAAACGTTATGTATTTTTCTTGTTTTTATTAATATCGAAGCCTACTGGGTCGTTTGTCTGAGGACAGTTCGGTTATCCAAAATAACTTGGAACTGTAAAGCGAAGGTATTGGAGAGACCCAAGGAGAGAGGTCATGTATCTTCTCACATGTTCAGTTGAGGAGAAGTAACCTACTCAGATTTGTTGTTTAACAGTCTTCAAAATTGATAGAAAGTAAGTTCTTAATATCAAGGCTCTCTATTGTTCTGTTGTGCATACTTTTCTCAGTTTATCAGTTAGTGGTCACACATTTGACCACTAATTGATAAACTAAGAAAAGTAAGCACAAATGTGTGACCACTAACTGATAAACTGAGAAAAGTAAGCACAACGCAACAATAGAGAGCCTCGATATTAAGAACTTACTTTCGATCAATTTCAAAGACTGTTAAACGACAAATCTGAGTAGGTTACTTCTCCTCAACTAAACATGCAAGCAGATACGCAACCTCTCTCCTTGGGTCTCTCCAATGCCTTCACCTTACAATTCCAAGTTCTTTTGGATAACAGAACTATCCTTAGACAGGCAGCCTAGTATGCTTCGATATTAATAAAAACAAGGAAAATACATAAGGCTTATTACAACATGAGATCTCACAGTTCCCAAACAAGCGATGTCTTGAACATCTACGGATCTCCCTTTTATAGATCTTCTATCCCTACTCACTCATCTAGACTATGATGAAAAAGCAAAAATAATTGAGGGTCCTATCAGTATTTTTCCACCGATGGTGTCTACTCAAATTTCTGGTACATATGTACAAAGATTCTACCATGGTCCTTTCGGACTTCTATTTGAATTGTAGTCGTTATCAAAATCAAAATCTTCTGATGAATCATGTACTGACCTTGTGTCGTCGAGCATATTTTGGTAGTGATGTTCTATCATCTTGATGTATTCTTCATCACAATTGATGTCTGCTGGGTCCTGGGCATCTAGTTGTTCGTCCTGTAAAGTAGATTCTTTTGCTTTGCCCTTTCCTTTGGCATCTTCAGCTAATATTATTGTCCTTTTTTATGTTTCTCTTGATGAATCTCCTTGTTCCTTATTCATCTATATTCAGTGGAGGTCGTGTTGCTGAGGTGTGCATTTGGCAGATTGTTTTTCCCACTTGGTAAGGAAAGGTAATGGGCTGATCTCAATATCTAAGAAGGAATATTTAAAAACATTTATGATAGTTGGTGATCAATGTATTGCCAATTCGATGCCATCTAGAAGTTCCCATTTGAATATTTGAAACATATTGGTGGAACTTTCAATTGCATGCTAAACCCATGCTTTGCAATTATCATTAATATAGTCCTTGTTTTGCCAGCCCAATTAAAAAACCATAGATGTACAGATTCTATTTGAAATCATCAGACTAATAATATGGACCACATTATTATTCCAATTGCCTAAAATAACACTAATTGTTACCAAAGCTTTTTGATTGATTATGAATTTTAATGCCTTTGGTTCTCCTTGTAAATCATCCATTTCTTGTAGAATCTGTATCTTTTTTGTTAATCTCAGATTTCCAAATTCTTTAAACCAACCATCATGTTGCTTAATCATTTCTTCATTATTGCTAGTCTGTATTTCTCTGATTTTCTCATGACTAAAAACTTGTGCAAAGGGATTAGGTTCAATACTTTCTCTTAGTCTAAGACTATGATAATCCCACTGAGATGAGAAAGTTTTGAGATATTTTAAAGTCCTTTGAATACATTGAGATATCCTTGTAGATGGCTTTTTCCTGCAGAAACCATCTTTTATCTCCCAGTCAACAAACCCTTCAAATATTTCATATTGTGGAAAGGTGTCATTTGGTGCATAGTTCTCATCAAAGATTTGAAGGAAGGATGCTTCTAATTCTTCAAAAATATCTGGGATTTTTAGAGACTATATATTTCTCTACTTCATACTTGAAAGGAATAACTTCAAGATCTAAAATTTTTGCTCTTGTGAAAATGTTGAGACAAAAATCAACTCCTCTAATAAGTTGATAATAGTTTAAAACCTTTAGGATCCAAATAATTTTTTTAGTATATTCAGTAGACCATAGATCTGAGAGACTTCTGAAAAATAATTTTACTTTCATGTTAGGCAAAGGATATACCTTTACCAGTTCAGCATCCAGGCCTAAAGACATACCTACATTCTTTGATTGCCATGCTTGGCATTTTCTGGTCCAAGTGTTTCTTCTCAGTCTCATTCCCACTACTTTCTTGATTTCTTCTGTGATATGACTTGCATGTCCTTCAAGAAATCTAAATCTATCAAAAAATGTACTAAAACTGTCGTCCTAAGGTTCTTTACCTAGAACAGTAAAAACTGAACCTGGGGAAGTAATGAATGCTTTGTTCATATCCTTTTTTAATGAATCAGTTAAATAATTTGAATTACCTGGTATCCATTCAACTTCAAAATCAAATTGTTGGAACCAAATTTTCCATGCAAGTATCCTTCCTTTTGCAATCTATCTTGATATCTTGAAAGATAAAAAAAAATTTAAAATTTCTGGAATTTGTTCTTATCAGGAATTTTACAGGTGTAAGGTATAATTCAAACCTTTGTATCCCATTGAATATAACCAGTGTTTCTTTTTCTTCTATGAATTAATTCTTCTAGCTAGGTGAGAATTCACATGAAGCATAGGCACAAAGTCTTTCTTCACCTTTCTCCCTTTGTTCAAAGAAAACAGCTACCCAAAAATCTAAGGAAGCATCAGTTTGGAGTATAAGCAGGCCATCACCTAATGGTTGAAGTGTTGGCAATTGCTGACATTCTGCTTTCAACTATTTTATTGTTGTTATTTCTTCTGGTGACCATCCTTCTTTGAGATGTTTTCTTATTGGAGTTGTTTTTCTGTATCAATCTTGGGATGTACTTGTGAATGTAGTTCAAGACTCCTAAAAACCTTTGAATTATTTTTGTATCTTTCAATTCATCTGGAAATTAAGTTAATTTAGTCAACACATGTGGTTGCATCTGAATTGCACCATTTACTACATATATTCCCAGAAAATCTATACTGTCTCGAAATAAGACCACTTTTCTCTCAAATAAGACTATGCCATGTTGTTGAACTTCTTTTAGAGAAACCCCTAAATGATCTAGATGGGTTTTTACATATGGACTATGAATTAGAATGTCATCAATGTATGTTGCAATGAAATCATATTCCGAAAAAATGAAAACCATTCTTCGCTGGAATAATGCAGGTGCATTTTTCAAACCAAATTGAACAACTTTCCATTGGTAAAATCTGGCAGGAAAAGTAAAAACAGTTTTATGCCGGTCCTCTTTTTGTATCTGTATTTGATAGTATCCAGACTTCATATCAAATTTGCTGAATACTTTGCTATGCTGTATTTTTTTCATAATGGATTCCAGTCTAGGTAATGGATAATTAAATCTCTAAGTAATTGCATTCAGAGGTTTGTAATTGATTACCATTCTAGGTTTACCTCTTTCTATCTCAGAATGATTTCATACCAGAAACATTAAACAAAAGTAATGAGACTCGCTTGGCTCGATGAGCATAATTTCTAACAATTCTTTAATTTGTCTCTTTATTTCTTGCTCATCTGAGGGAGTTCAAGGAATTATTTTCCCTTTGAATCCATTGTCATGCAAGGTCACAATTTCTTGCATTGGACTTTCTACTATCCAAAACTGTTGTGGATTTTCTGAACAGCTTTTAAGAAGTCTGGCATGGATAGCAGTTTGTTCCGTAGACCAGTTGGGATCTATACATGCATTTTGTCTTGATTTAGATTCTACTCTAGATTCATATATTTGCAGGACTTCCTGCCAATCATTAGAATCTTTTAAGGGTATTCTGGCTCCATCTTTTTTTTACTATTTTCATGTCTTGCTTCTGAATTTTCAATGAACAATATAGGCATGGCAATAGCTTTTTTCTTCAAATTTATAATCAACTTATCTTGGCTAATTGTCACTGGAAGCACAGAATTTGAAAATGGCATTCCCAACATTAGGCTAGCTGAAGGGTCAAAATGCTGTAGTGTAGAAATCTTGACTATATTCCCTCCAACCTTTAATGAAACGTTGTCTACATAATGAGTTAAACTCACAGATCCTCCTATGGTTTCTGACACCAATATATTCTATAAGGGTTTCCACATAGATTTAAAAAGAGATGGCCTAGCCAAATTGTTTGATCCACTGGTATCTATGAATGCATCGACAAATATCCATTCATTCTTTACTTGAACTTGAACCGAGATATAAATAGTGCTATTTGTTTTGAAAATATTTTTTAAAAGAGTATATCCTTCTACTCTATTGATCTATGGCTGGGGAAAACTGGTAGAAACTGTTGTTCTTTCTTGATATGGGCAAAAAGGATTTACTTCTGGAAAGGGTAAAACAGATTGCTTACCTTTCTACTCTGGTTGTGAATATTTTGATTCATCTTCTGAAACATATGTTGTCTCACTAGTGACTTCAGTATCACTTTCTTCTTGTTGTTCATTGTAATGGAGTTATTTTGAAAAATCATCTTCTGAACACGATAAATAGATATTTATCTTTTGTACACACTCTTCTTCTTCTTCTACATCTGAAATTTAATTCAAAATATATACATCTGAAATGTCATATTCTGATTTTACAATGGACCAATCATCTTGAAATTCTTCTATATCTATACAGGCTTTGAGTTTACTGGATGAATTATTTGGGAATTTTCATGCAAAATGTCCTTCCTTCTTACAAATGAAACAACAATTTTTGTTTCTTGGTTTTGTTCTTTTCTTCAGAAATTTATACTTTCTAAAAGGATTTCTTGGATTTGAGACTCTCTTGGGTCTGAATTTACCATAGCTCTTTGTTTTCCTTTTCTTTTTAAATGGCGTCCATGATAACATGATTTTGTAGACATATTAGCTGGGTGTGATTTCATGCGCCTTCTTTTTGCCAACATAAATATTTAACTTTTTCTGTAATTCTGAAAAGAAGGTCACCTAGTATACTTGATCTGGTCTTTTATTTTGTTCATCTAGATCTTTCATAATGAGGACTCTTAGGTTGCCTGGTAATTTTGACAAAAAAGAATTTTTTTGAGCTACATCATTTGAGAGATTAGCTTTGAAAACCTTAGCCATGAAATCTTTGCTAAATTGATCAAAGTACTTCAGATCTTTTAACTCCATTCAGCTAAGATCTGTTATCAATTGTTTTCTCTCTTCAATAGGTTCTGGCACAAACTATGCTTTTAGCAATAACTCTAATGTAGACAGTCTGGCTTCCATGACGACTCTTCTCTCTTCTTCAGATGGTCCCATCCACCAATCATAGACTATACCCGTCATACGTTTTTCTGCTAGGACCATAATGGATACATTATCCAATTTTGTTGTTATCTACATCTGTTATAGGGCACCTATCCAAATCTAGATTGATTCACTAGGATTTGAAGAATTATCTAAATCTAGAATGTAGCCACTTGTATTAGCAGCATACAGAACTTCTTCAACACGTGGATATTTATTCACTTCTTTAAGGATATGAGCCTTATTTTAATTATTTATTGATGGCAAGATAAAAGAAGGAAATTTGGATGTAGCTTTATCAAGGGTCATCACTTCCTTTTTTGAAACAAATGGTTTATCTGTTTTATATGCTTCTTTCTTTTCACTGGTTAATTTTCTAGTAACTTTTGAAGTCGACTCTTCTGCATTGGTAGCTATTACTACTTCTTCTGACTCTTCTTCTTCTTGATCCCAATAATTGGGTGCACTCATATCTATTTGAAATCTTCAGTTTCTTTTGGCCTTTTTCTTTTGTCGGCTTCTTCTTCTTTCTACTTTTTCCGATTTTTCTGACTGCTGCTCATCATAGAGCAGTTTAAGATTGGCATTTATTAATTTAGCTTATTTGCCCAAATCATCTAGAACATCTTCCCACCAAGTGGTCAGATAGTTTCCTATCTACTATACCTAGTCTAAATCATTTGGATTTTGTGAATTGTGTTCTAGTAAAGGAGCAAAATCAGCTCTTGTAGTTGGTTGTCTAGTATTAGATGAAGAAGTACAAAATTTAGTTTTAGGTGGACATTTTCCCCCTTTTACAAATCTGCGATTTGCAAATTAAAATTCTTCAACTGGTGGTATATGACTAACATATGTACGAAACATCTTATTATAGCAAATAAAGCTTTTTCCTCTGGTATGTACAATTGATTGGAAGACAACGATGCATTAGTGGAAGAACTGGCTTCAGCTATTGGAGGAATATGTCGGTAAAAATATTTTCTACCACTAAGAAGGGGTTGTTCATTTTCTTGATTGGCTGGTAATACATGTTTTTCTGACATGATTATGGGCCTAGGTACTTTAGATCTATCTAGAAGAATTCTCACACGACCATCAGATACAAAAATTCTTTTAATGTTGCCTTTAGAATTGTCTACAAATGTTAGAGATTTATATTGGATATACCAGTCATTGGGTAAAGCTTCTTTATCATAATGAACACCTTCTACACGAGCATTTCTCACCCCTATAGTAACACAATCTTTCAGAACTGGGAGTCTTAACTTAGGATGCATGGTATTTGTTAACTGGAAAATAACACTGATAGATATTCACCATCTTGAACCATTTCTAAGCCTTGTGCTCCTATCAAAGCTTTCCAACAATATTTTAAATGAACATCTGATAAACTAATGGCATAATATGGATAGATAGTGCCATATTGACATCCTGAAGATATATTTCCAAGTATCATGCCTATATGGGCATGATCATAGATGTTATGTCTGGTATCCAAAATTTCTTCTATGCAAGGAATATTAGGACCATGACAGAGTAACGGGGCTAATCCAATTCTTATTCCCCCAAAGTGAAAATAGGAGAACTTCTTTTTAGTAACATATTTTCGGAATTATTTCATTTCATCTTCAGAAAACAAATTGAGATAAACAATTTGTACAGAAGAACATGATATTTTTATTTTTAGCTCAACTTCCTTTAGCCACACTTTTTTGGATAGATTTAACATATATGGAACATGGTATAGTTCTTTAGAATGTAAAACATGAGGGTTCCAACTTTCTGGATCTTCGACTTTCTCATGCTCTATGCTATCAGATTCGATAGATCTAGAGTCTACCTCAAATTCTGATCTTCTATCAATATTAGAGAAGGATCTTAAGAAATTGGCCATGTTGAACTTATTACAAACTATTTCAGAGATTGAATGAAGCAGCTTTTATCTACTGAGTATTTGTATAACAAATACTTTTCGAAGGCCTCCTAGCTAACTTCAGACTCTATCTATAGAATTTATTTATTGTTGGAAATAATACTGAGAGGGGGGGTGAATCAGTGTTATCAAGTCAAATAATCCTTTTCAAAACCAAATTGTATACGCTACTTCAGTTAATTAAACTCGCGTATATATGCAACTATTCAGAGGTAAACCAGCGTACACAGAGCAAACTTTTTAATTTTCTTAAACTTTCAAATGATGTTTGTTAATCTGAGATGCAGCATCAAATAACCAGTAACCAGAGACAGTAAAACAGAGCAGAAAGACAATCACACACAAGAACACCAGATAT
>APFE030078226.1:134036-191417 GCA_000404065.3 Pinus taeda | reverse complement strand
AAACCACCTGCTGCAATTCGTCTCTATCTTCCTTTTAAATTAGAAAACTTCTTTTACAATGTACTGGTGCAGTCTTTTTACCAGTATACAGGCTGCAACCTGCAGAGAGCTACAACTCTCTCTCCTTCTCCAGTTTCTCCTGGAAGGGAGCAACAACCCCCTTTAGCTTTTGCACTAGCCAAGATACTAGTACGTAGGTGCTGGCCTACAGAAAGGCTACAACCTTCTCTTTCTTCCAGGGACCACTTTTCATCAATTTTCAAACTGGATCCATGAACATCAAACAATCATCAAGAATCAACCAATCTCCTTTTCACCAACTAGATCTGAAACAAGTAGATACTTCTCTGACAGTTGTACACAGAACATTGTACCAGAAACCACACAGCAGAACCCAAAACACAGCAGTAACAGCTAGATCACAGCTTAAAGCATATACGCAATTTCAACAGTCTGCAACTTGCGTGCATACGCATCTGCGTATGAAACAACCTGCGTATACGCGACTTTACTTCCTCTAAACTGCATGTATACACGCCTTCGCTTTACTAAACCTGCGTACAGATCTATAAAGGACAACACACTCTTCCAGATATTCAATCACTAATTATCAGACTTATAGATCAGACAAGCGCCGCATCAAGCAAATCAAAAATCATACAGAGATACTACCATTTAGGCTTAAAGATTATGACCCATGAATAGACCTTATCCTTCCTTTTGCACTAAGGTTCCTCCTTCCTTCAGATCCAGATCTGCGTCACCATCCAATATACCAGCTCTAGCATTTTTTTAGATCTTCAATAATAATCCAGATGGTGATTTGTCACAAGATCTCCTTCCTCTTTTATATCCCTAGGCCTTCGCCAATACCATGGTCCAAAACCATAACATTTCAATACCATGAACCCAAAACTAGGGATCGACACAATTGGCGAGACGCCATGGTACAAAACATAGGTTCAAGTTCCAAGATCTGATTGCCATGGACCAAAAGAATGATCACCAACATATACGCGCTTTTGTAATGAATAACCCATGTGTATACGCGCCTTCGTCTAGATGAACCTGCGTATATGTATTTTTCTAGTTTCTGAGTGCCTGAACTGAGATTTGTTACCAAAGAAGGCTGCCATCAAGGACAACACCTGTGCCATAGCTCCAAACCTGTGCCATAATGCCAACATTTATCACTAACAAGAACAATCTTATGTATCGCTTGACAGAGAACTCTGAGATCTCATGTTGTAATAAGCCTTATGTATTTTGCTTGTTTTTATTAATATCGAAGCATACCGGTCCACCTATCTAAGGAAAATTCTGTTATCCAAAACAACTTGGAATTTTAAGGCAAAGGCGTTGGAGAGACTCGAGGAGAGAGGTTGTGTATCTGATCGCATGTTCAGTTGAGGAGAAGTAACCTACTCAGATTTGTTGTTTAACAGTCTTTGAAATTGATCAAAAGTAAGTTCTTAATACCGAGGCTCTCTATTGTTGTGTTGTGCTTACTTTTCTCAGTTTATTAGTTAGTGGTCACACATTTGGTATCAATGCCATTAGCCTGTTCCTGTTAGTGATAAATACATTCTATAGACAAAGTCTGAAGTTAGCCATGAAGCTTTCGAAAAATATTTGAAATAAAAATACTCAGTAGATAAAAGCTGCTTCAGTCAATCACTGAAATAGTTTGTAATAAGTTCAACATGGCCAATTTCTTAAGATCCTTCTCTAACATTGATAGAAGATCAATATCTGAGGTAGACTCTAGATCTATTGAATCTGATAGCATAGAGAATGAGAAAGTCAAAGATCCAGAAAGCTGGAACCCTCCTTTTTTACACTCTAAAGAAGTATACCCTGTTCCATCTATGTTCAGTCTATCCAAAAAAGTGTGGCTAAAGGAAGTTGAACTAAAAATGAAAATATCAGGTCCTTCTATACAAATTGTTGGTCTCAATTTGTTTTTTGAAGATGAAATGAAAAAATTCTAAAAATATGTTACTAAAAAGAAGTTCTCCTATTTGCACTTTGGGGGAATAGGAATTGGATTAGCCCCGTTACTCCGTCATGGTATTAATACTCCTTGCATAGAAGAAATTTTCGATACCAGACATAACATTTATGATCATGCCCATATAGGCAAGATACTTGGAAATCTATATTCAAGATGCGGATATGGCACTATCTTTTCAGATTATGCCATTAGTTTATCTGATGTTCATTTAAAAGATTGTTGGAAAGCTTTGATAGGAGTACAAGGCTTAGAAATGGTTCAAGATAGTGAATATCTATCAGTGTTAATCCAAACCTCTTTCTAGTTAACAAATATCGTGCATGCTAAGTTAAGATAGCCAGTTCTGAAAGATTGTGTTACTGTAGGGGTGAGAAATTCTCAAGTAGAAGGTGTTCATTATGATAAAGAAGCTTTACCCAATGGCTGGTATATCCAATATAAATCTCTAGCATCTGTATACAATTCTAAAAGCAACATTAAAAGAATGTTTGTATCCAATGGCCATGTGAGAATTTCTCCAGATAGATCAAAAGTACCTAGGCCCATAATCATGTGAGTGCAACCAATTATTGGGATTAGGAAGAAGAAGAGTTAGAAGAAGTAGTAACAACTAACAGTGCAGAAGAGTCCACTTCAAAAGTCACTAGAAAATTAACCAGTGAAAAGAAAGAAGCATATAAAACAGATAAACCATTTGTGTCAAAAAGGAAGTGATGACCCTTGATCAAGCTGCATCCAAATTTCCTTCTTTTATCTTGCCATCAATAAATAATCAAAATAAAGCTGATATCCTTAAAGAAGTGAATAAATATCCATGTGTTTAATAATATCTGTATGTTACTAATACAAGTGGCTACATTATAGATTTTGATAATTCTTCAAATCTTGGAGAATCAATCCAGATTTGTGTAGGTGCCCTATACTAGATGCAGATAACAACAAAATTAGATAATGTATCCATTATGGTCCTAGAAGAAAAACGCATGACTGGTATAGTCTATGATTGGTAGATGGGACCATCTGAAGAAGAGAGAAGAGCTATCATGGAAGTCAGACTGTCTACATTAGAGTTATTGCTAAAAACACAGTTTGTGCCAAAACTTGTTGATGAGAGAAAACAATTGATAATAGATCTTAGTCGAATGGAGTTAAACGATCTGAAGTACTTTCATCAATTTAGCAAAGATTTCATGGCTAAGGTTTTCAAAGCTAATCTCTCAAATGATGTAGCTGAAAATTTTCTTTTTTGTCAAAATTACCAGGCAATCTAGGAGACCTCATTATGAAAGATCTAGATGTACAAAATAAAAGACTAGATCAAGTATATTGTGTTGACCTTCTTTTTAGAATTACAAAAAAAGTCAAATATCTATGTTGGCAAAATAAGGTGCATGACATCACACCCAGCTCAGATGTCTGCAAAATCATGTTACCATGGACGCGTTTAAAAAGAAAAGGAAAACAAAGAGATATGTTAAATTTAGACCCAAGAGAGTCTCAAATCTAAGAAAGCCTTTCAGAAAGTATAAATTTTTGAAAAAAAATAACAAAACCAAGAAACAACAATTGTTGTTTCATTTGTAAGAAGGAAGGACAGTTTGCACAAAAGTGCCCGAGTAATTCATCTAGTAAACTCAAAGCCTATATACATATAGAGGAATTTCAAGATGATTGGTCAATTGTAGAATCAAAAGATGATATTTTAGATTATATATTGTGACAGAAATTTCAGATGTAAAAGAAGAAGAAGAGTGTGTACAAAAGATGAATATCTATTTGTCTTGTTCAGAAGATGAGATTTCAAAAGAAATCCATTACAGTGAATAGGAAGAAGAAAGTGATACTGAAGTCACTAGTGAGACAACAGATGTTTCAGAAGATGAATCAGAATATTCACAACCAGAGCAGAAAGGTAAGCAATCTATTTTACCCTTTCCAGAAGTAGATCCTTTTTACCCATATCAAAAAAGAACAACAATTTATACTAGACTTCCCCAGTCAGAGATCAATAGAGTAAAAGAAAATACTCTTTTAAAAAAGATAGTCAAAACAAATAGCGTTATTTATATCTCGGTTCAAGTTCAAATAAATAATGAATAAATATTTGTCGATGCATTCGTAGATATCAGTGGATCAAACAATTTGGCTAGGCCATCTCTTTCTAAATATCTGTGGAAACCATTACAGAATATATTGGTGTCAGAAACCATAGGAGGATCTGTGATTTTAACTCATTATGTAGACAACATTTCATTAAAAGTTGGAAGTAATATAGTCAAGATATTTGCAATACACCATTTTGACCCTTCAGCAAGCCTAATGTTGGGAATGAAATTTTTATATTCTGTGCTTCCAGTGACAATCAACCAATATAAGCTGATTATAAATTTGAAGAAAAAGGCTATTGCAGTGCCTAGATTGTTCATTGCAAATTTAGAAAAATGACATGAAAATAGTCAAAAAAGGGTTGGAGCCAGAAGACCCTTAAAAGATTCTAATGATTGGCAGGAAGTCCTGCAAATATATGAATCTAGAGTAGAATCTAAATCAAGACAAAAGGCATGTATAGATCCCAACTGGTCCACAGAACAAACTGCTATCCATGACAAACTTCTTAAAAGCTGTTAAGAAAATCCACAAGAGTTTTGGATAGTAGAAAGTCCAATGCAAGAAATTGTGATCTAGCATGACAATGGAGTCAAAGGGAAACTGATTCCTTGCACTCCCTTAGACGAGCAAGAAATAAAGAGACAAATTAAAGAATTGTTAGAAATGCAGTTCATCGAGCCAAGTGAGTCTCATTACTCTTGTTCAACATTTCTGGTACGAAATCATTTTGAGATAGTCAGAGGTAAACCTAGAATGATAATCAATTACAAACCTCTGAATGCAATTACTGAGAGTTTTAATTATCTATTATCTAGACTAGAAACAATTATGCAAAAAATACAATACAGAAAAGTATTCAACAAATTTGATATGAAGTCTAAATACTATCAAATACAGATACAAAAAGAGGACCGACATAAAACTGCTTTTACTTGTCCTACCGGATTTTACCAATGGAAAGTTGTTCCATTTGGTTTGAAAAATGCCCCTGCATTCTTCCAGTGAAGAATGGATTTAAGTTTTTCCAAATATGATTTCATTGTAATATACATTGATAAAATTCTAATTCATTATCCAAATGTAAAAATCCATCTAGAGCATTTAGAGGTTTTTCTTAAAGAAGTTCAACAGCATGGCATAGTCTTATTTGAGAGAAAAATGGTCTTGTTGCAAGACAGTATAGATTTTCTGGGAATACATGTAGTAAATGGTGCAATTCAGATGCAACCACATGTGTTGATGAAATTAACTCAATTTCCAAATGAATTGAAAGATACAAAAACTGTTGGGTTATGTTATATTCTTTCGACAACTAGCCCACGTAGTTAACCAGGGGTTTAGAGGGGTGGGGGGGATTCCCCATTCATTGCACCGATTGTGTAGCAGGGGGGTCACAGGGGCTTTGAGGCGTACCCATAACCCCACTTTATGGGGTTGAGGTAGTGCCCTTGGAAATTTTTGTTTTAGAGCCTATGTTAGGTTGGGTGGACCCACCTATGGTTTTGTGCATAATGTTCGCACATGTTTTTGGACGCAATGGTTTTTGGTCCACGGTTTTGGATACGATGGTTTTCGGTCCATGGTATTGGATGCTTTGGCATGTATAAATATGTATTATAACATTGAAATGAACATAATGAAAAATCAAGCTGGTAGTCCCGATTTTGGGATCTAGGTGAAAATCTTTGTGTATATGTGTTTTATGTGTTATGATCTTGCTATTGTTTATTTTATGTGTTTTAGAATTCGTATGTAGCTAATTTTTGTATGGGGTTAAAACCTAAAGTTGGTATCAGAGCAGTTTTGGCTTCAAGGGGACGCATTTGTTGCTAAGGGGTTTCGCTCGGGCCTGTGGTAGACCCTGTTCAGTGGGAGATTTGCGAGATCGATTCTGGTGGTGAAAGAATATGGCGAACAATGGAAAGATATAGATCGAGAAATTTAATGGTTGGAGTTTTGAGTTGTGGAAATTCAAGATAGAGAATCTGTTGGTGGAAAAATATTAGTGGATCGTGGTAGATCCAGATACTAAACCAACGGGAGTGTCCAATGAAGAATGGAAGAAGTTGGATTGGAAGGCAAAGAGTACAATACGATTGTGTGTCTAAGATTCAATATTGTTGAATGTATCAGGGGAAGCTACAGCGAAGGCTTTGTGGGACAAGTTAGGGACTTTGTACCAATCTAAGTCTTTGGTGAATAAACTATTCTTGTGGAAAAAGTTGTATAACCTGAGGATGAAAGACGGAGACTCGGTGATAGAGCATCTAAACGCATTTAATACTGTGGTAAGTCAATTAGCATCTGCTGATATTAAAATTTTAGATGAAGATAAGTGCATCAGTTTGTTGTGTTCTCTACTAGATTTGTGGGATAGTCTGGTTATTGCAATAGGTAGCAATGCAAGTGTCTTGTAGTTTGATGAAATAGTCTTAGCCTTGCTGACGGAGGAGATGAGACAGAAAAATATGGAGAGCTAGAATGGTGATGCCTTGTCTGTATGAGGACAGTCCCAAAACAGAAACAAAAATAAGTCATCGAGTGGGAGATCTAAATCTCTAGGAAATGTTGTAAAGGTGGTGTGTTGGAAATGCAGAAAGGAAGGGAACTTCAATAGGGACTGTAAATATAAAGCTCATGATAAAGGAAAGGGATCTGATGATGCTCCTTCTGCAGAGGCGAAAACCACCTCAGATGAAGGTGGGGATGTGTACTTGGCTTCTTCAAGTACACATGTGGATCATGAGGCATAGTTGATTAACGCAGGTGCATCCTTTCACTTCACTCCCCATAGAGAGTGGTTCTGTGAGTATGAGAAATACGATGGTGGTGATGTGTTCTTAGGGGGTGATAGGAAGGCTAGAATCATTGGTCGTGGAAAAGTAAAGTTGAAGTTGCAAGATGGAAGGGTTAGAAAACTTCTAGGTGTTCTCCACATTCTTGCATTGGCCAAAAATCTGATTTTTGTAAGCAAGTTGGATGATGCAGGTGTAAAAACAGTGTTTGAGAAGGATACCTATAAAATGGTTTGGGGAGCACTGGTATAGATTCAGGGAGTTTGAATTGGAACTCTGTACAAGCTATAAGGTAGCACTGTTATTGATGGGTGCAACAGTTTTGTGGTTCCTAAAAGTGGAGCAGAAAATCTAGTGGTCTCTGGAGAGAAGACCATGTTGTGGCATCAAAGGCTTGGACATATTGGAGAGAAGGGCCTTCGAATACTTCATGGTAAAGGTATGGTAGAAGGTATGAGTAATAGTTCTCTCGATTTTTATTTTTGTGAAAATTTTGTATATGGGTACCAGAATCGGGTGAGTTTCCCCTTTGGTAGTATGAGGGTGAAATAGATATTAGAACTTGTGCACATTGATGTGTTTGGACATGTGAAGGTTCCATCACTAGGTAAGTCTGTGTACTACTCCATACACACCTCAGAAGACTACTCCATATACACCTCAGCAAAATGGAGTTGCAGAAAGAATGAATAAGACGTTGATGGAAAGGGCAAGAAGCATGCTAAGTGGTGTCGGGTTAGGACAGGAATTCTGGTGAGAAACCCTCTCTTTCACATCTGAGGGTATTTGGATGTGATGCATATGAACATGTTCCAAAGGAGAAACAAACCAAGTTGGATAGTAAATCTGAAAAGTGCATATTTATTGGGTATAAAGATGGTTTAAAGGGTTATAAGATTTGGAACCCAGTCACACGAAAAGTTGTGTACAACTGAGATATGGTGTTCATAGAGGTAAAAGATGTTATTAAACATGAATTCCAACCAAAAGAACCTGAGAAGATAGAGTTTGAGCTTAAGGAGGAAGAATCAGACTCTACAACAAAGGAGGAATCAGAAGATGAAGAACCACAAACTCTGGATGTGAGAAGATCAGTTCGAGAAAGAAGGAAACCAAAAAGGGATAGTCCATATTCTTTCTGTTCAAATTTTGCTTTATCTGTTACTGATTATGATCCCAAAACTGTGAAGGAAGCAGTAGATTCAAAGGATGGAAAACTCTGGAAAGAGGCCATGGTTGATGAAATGGCATCTTTGCACAAAAATGAGGCTTGGGATTTGGTGGAGTTTCTGGATGGAAGGAAACCCATTGCTAGCAAATGGGTGTTCAAGAAGAAGACAAATGTAGAAAGAAAGGTGGAGAAATACGAAGCTTGGTTGGTAGCAAAAGGTTATTCCCAGGTGTTCGAAATTGATTTTGGTGATATTTTTTCTCTTGTTTCCAAGGTAGCATATATTATATTATTTTTATATATTATTTCTGCTTTTGATTTTGAGGTAGAACATATGGATTTGAAGACAACGTTTCTTCATGGGGAACTGGAAGAGGAGATCTACATGAAGCAACCTGAATGCTTTGCGGTGAAGTGTAAGAAAGAACTGGTATGCAAGTTAAAGAAGTCTTTGTATGGGTTAAAATAGTCACCAAGGATGTGGTATCAGAAATTTGATACATTTATACAGGGACTTGGCTTCACCAGAAGCAAAGAAGATCACTATGTGTATTTTAAATTAATTGGTGACCATTTTATTTATCTGATCTTGTATGTGGATGATTGTTGTTGGTTGGAAATGAAAAAGAAATTATCTAGGATTTGAAGACCCAATTGTCCTCTAAATTTGACTTGAAACATCTTGGTGTTTCAAACTATATTTTGGGCATAGAAATTAAAAGAGATCAAGCAAAGAGGAATCTTTGGTTAAACTAGAGGAAGTATGTCAAGACAATATTGTGAAGGTTTAATATGCAGGATAGTAAACTGCTAAAGGTTCCTATTCCTATAAGTTTGAAGTTATCTGTTGAACAATGTCCCAAGACACAAGAAAAGGAAGAGGACATGTCCCGTGTTCCATATGCAAGTGCAATCGATAGCCTGATGTATGCAATGGTCTATACCAAACTAGACATTGCACATGCAGTGGGAGTATTGAGCAGGTTTATGTCAAAACCATGAAAGGAGCATTGGATAGCAGTGAAGCAGGTTTTTAAGTATTTGCGTCGCACTAGTGATTATGGTTTGTGCTACCAAGGAAGACCAGGGACAGAGTTTTAGATATTCGTGGCTTTGTTGATGAGGACTGGGCTGGAGATCTGGATCAAAGAAGATCTACAAGTGGGTATGTGTTTAACCTATTTGAAGGTGCAGTCAGTTGGATGAGTAAGAAACAATATGTAGTGGCACTATCAACTACAGAGGTAGAATACATGGCAGCCACTCATGCAAGCAAGGAAGCAGTTTGGTTGTAGACATTGTGTTCAAGTATGGGGTTAGTACAGGGAGCTATAAGGATAGACTGTGATAGCCAAAGTGCAATTTTCTTGGCAAAGAACCCAACATATCATTCAAAGAAAAAGCACATTAATGTTTTGTATCACTTTGTGAGGGATATGATAGAAGACAAAAAGGTGTTGCTGGTAAAGGTGGACACTTCAAAGAATACTACAGATGCATTGAAAAAATATGTGAGATGTGAGAAGTTCTCTCGGTGTAGAGAGACAATGGGTGTTTCAGGGCTGGAAAAATGACTAAGTTCTCTTGTGGCCCCTATGGAAAGAAAACAATAAGTGGGAGAATGTTGGGTTGTGTTATATTCTTTCCACGACTAGCCCACGTAGTTAACCAGGGGGTTAGAGGGGGGGCAAAGCCCCCCCTCGTTGTGCCGATTGTGTAGTAGGGGGGATCACAGGGGGTTTGAGGTGTACTTGTAACCCCACTTTTTGGAAAATTTTGGTTTTTGACTCTATGTTAGGTTGGGCGGACCCACCTATGGTTTTGTGCATGATTTTTGCACATGTTTTTGGACGCAATGGTTTTCGGTCCATGGTTTTGGATGCAATGGTTTTCAGTCCATGGTATTAGATTCTTAGGCATGTATAAATATGTATTGTAACATTGAAAGGAACATAATGAAAAATCAAGCTGGTAGTCCCAGTTTTGGGATCCAGGGGAAAATCTCTGTGTATAATGTGTTTTATGTGTTATGCTCTCGCATTGTTTATTTTCTTTGTTTTATAATTTGTATCCAGTAATTTCTGCACGGGGTTAAAACCTACACTAACTCAAGATGGTCCAGATGGAAAGAGAGGGAAATGGATTGCTACTATATTAGAATATGACCTAGAAATCAAGCCAACAAAATTAAACAAAGGCCAAGGTTTAGCCAAGCTCATGGCTGAATCGAACTGTCAGGCCTTAGACATAAATTTTATTGTAGAAATGGACAATGGAGAGGAGATGGTGACTCCACCAATGAGCTAGGCTTGTATTGAATCATCACGCTATGCTGATATCATATATGTTTTACAAAATTTACAAGCTCCTCCTGAATTATCCAAGACCAAAATCAGGTTTTTAAAAATGAAATCTTTAAAATTTTGCATGCTTGACAATGCTTTGTTTTGGAGGAATCATGAATGTATCCTTCTTAACTGTTTATTCAAAGAAGAATTTGACAAGGTGTTACAAGAGTTTCATGCAGGCGACTATGGAGGACACCTTTACTGGAAAACCACTGTTGACAAGATTCTTAGAGCCGGTTTCTATTGGCCCACTTTGTCTTTTGATGTAAATAAATTTGTAACCTCATGTCATAAATGCCAAATTTTTGAAGGAAATAAAAAGCTTTTACCCCTCCCCCTAAAACTAATATCTCCTGAAGCACATGTTCAACAATGGGGTCTTGACTTCATTGGTGAAATCCACCTACCTTCCTCTGCACAAAATAAATGGATTCTCACAGCTATAGATTACTTTACCAAATGGATAGAAGCCATACCATCAAGGCAAGCCACTGACACTGTTATAATAGCCTTCCCTGAATCCAACATCCTATCTAGATTTGGGTGCGCAACCAAGATCATCATTGATAATGCAGCAACCTTCAAGTCTAAGAGAATGATTGATTTTTGTAATAAATACCATATAACTTTGGGACATTCAACAGCTTATTACCCCCAAGGAAATGGACTAGCAGAGTCCTCAAACAAGATTTTAGTGAACATCATCAAAAAATTATTAGAATACAATAAGAAAACATGGAACAAGAAGCTAGTGAATGCCTTATGGGCAGATAGGCTAACCACAAAGAAGTTCATTGGTACTAGTCCTTATCAATTATTTTATGGAATGGAAGTTTTTTTCCTATCATCCTTGGGAACACCAGTGGTAAAGCTACTCCAGAAGTTGCAGGTTGAACCAAATGACATCCAAAGAAGAATCAACCAAACAATTCATTTGCAATATACCAGGGAAGAAGTGTACATCAGATCTCAAGTTGTGCAGGAAAGGATCAAAAAGGCTTTTGATAAAAGGACTAAGGCAGAATATTTTTACCTAGGAGGAAAAGTTTTGAAATGGGACTCAAGAAGGGAGGATAAAGGTAAACATGGGAAATTTGATTTCCTATGGAAAGACCCATATGTCATCTATGCATTCAGAGGTAATAATTCTTTTTTCCTTATAGAAATGGATGGCACAAAAAGCAGAAGGAGGACCAGTTAATGGTCAAATTCTTAAACACTGCATTGAACCTAGTTACCGATTCCACTAATCATTGGTACATATTTTGTTTTCTCAAAGTTTAGAGTTGATTGGATAGTCATTCTTTGGAGTTGAAGCCCAAAGAGAAGGCCCTAAGCTTCAAAGGTTTTACTGTCATAAATAGCAATAATGCAGAAAAGTGAAAATGGAAAAGTTGCAGAGTGATATCATAGCAATTCAGAAGGCCATTGGTCTACAAGTTCTTGACATTTCACCAGGAAATGTCGTCCCCAAGTGGAGCCACTGTTAGGTTCCTATACCAATAGGAGTCATAATTTTTTAATGGTTGAGGTTAAACCTGTAATATGTACATACCTTTGCTTTTTGCAAATTTTTTCCATATTCAAAAAATTAAAAAATGTAAAGAGGGTATGTCCTAAAAGAAAAATCAAAGGACAAAAAGAATAAAAAGGTCAAAAAAGATGAAAAATATGAACCCCAAGGAAAGAAAATACCATGAGTGCAAGTCAAAATGCCACTACTATTTACATTTTTTTTATAGAATAAATGATTGTGTGTAGTTTGTAACCTTTGCCACAATCCATGATAGTCAAAATGTTTGAACTTGGATATTTTATGTTTCAATTTCATGTTCATAGATAGAGAATAAAATCTAACCAAATTGTTTAATATTAGCGTATAAGTAGATTAGGTAGAGTAAATAAAAGGAGTTCAATTGTTTAATCTGAGCCCTTGGATGTAATAAGGTTAGATTTTGTTAGATTTCCATTGTAAAGAAAAGAGAAATGTTTTGATAAGGGTTTGCTAGCTTAAATGCACCCTAATAAAGAGAAGTAAAAATGGTAGGATGAGTAGATGGGTAAGTAGAAGAAAGGTTGCAGAATTGTGATGATTGTTAGACAAAAGCATATTTATCACCCTCATCATGAACTTTCTAAGTTTGAATGAGAAATGGGACTGGCATAAAATTCACAAAGTCAAATTAACTAATCCCCCCCCCACTCATTTCACCCTTTACTAAACTAATTTCCCACAATAAGGTTGAAGTACCCAAAATCTTGAGTCAAAGGGGCTCAGAGAATTTCTATGACTTCTGGAGGGACCAGACCCTCGACCCAATAACTTATAGATCTTAAGTACTAAAATCCCCTCATCAACATTCACCCCCTTCAATTCATTCATTTTCTCCTAATAAATCCCTTTTCCTAAGGTTAAAACACCATTCCTAAGGAAAAGTAATTACCCCCATGGATACCCCTTTTTATGGAAAACCCACAAAAAAGTACTTAGCCTAAGTTGTAATGTTTTTATGTAAAAAGTGAAGGAATTAGAAAAAACACATTATGCTTAGTGCACTTCAATTATCTCCTGCAATTTTCATATTAACCTTTAACATTATTTATATGTTAACTCCCAAAAAATAAACCCTTTCCCATATATATTTATTAAGTCCCTTAAAAATTAATATCCCTACCCCAAAGTTTGAAATATAAACTTTATATTACCAAACCTCGACAAAAGACATAATTAATCGATCTGTGATTAATTAAAGTCAAACCATCTGCCAATCATATCCCACGTGATACCTTAATCCCTACTTTAATCCCTCATTAAGCTAAAACCACCGCGTTTAATTGCCTACCGGGCCCCTCCATTACCTTTCGTGCAACTCTTGTGCCCGAGCTCCACATGATCTTCCCCCTCCCCATCCGACGACCCATGTTGATTTTGAAAGGGCCCGAGATCCGAACGATACCCACTCGAAATGGGTTGTTTTCCTTCGGGCCCCCGAGGCGATGTGGCGCTTGATGAGTGGAATCAAGCAGCCTCCCCATAATATCGCCAAGCGCCCAAAGGCTGTGCGAAGTAAACAATTTACCGCCAGCCTGCTACCTGCCAAAACAATCACTATTCATCCCGCTACATGACAATCAGTCATTGTTCACCCGTACCTGCCAAATTGACTTTTTGCGCATAAATCCAAAAAAAGCCCCAAATCATTGTTTTTATCATTTTTAACTGTAATTTTCCATGGACATGCATGTGAATGTTGAAAGCCATCAACCCACGTACACTTGCACTTTGAAAACGCCGAAAGCTCCCAGATTGCCTTCCAGCTTGATTGAAGCCTTTTCAACCGTTCAAAATTGCCAGTTATCTCATTCACACCCTGTTTTCTTCAATTCTAGGTATTTAAGCTAGAATCCATTGAAAGGCCTATTAAAATTCCCAACTAGTCTCTAAAGCTTTCTTAATTGAAATTAAAGGGAACTTTAAATAAAATTAAAGCCACCTGGAATTGAACCCCCATTACCTCAAAGAATGAAAATTTACTTTCCCCATTCTTAAATCCATAAGAACTAAGAATGGCTGCCCCAATTTCCATGGGTGTCAAGCCAATTACTACTCCTCACCTGGACCTAGACCACCTTCCCTTCGCTTACAAATACTTCCAAATCAAGGACACCTTTGTCCATGAATCCCCTCTCAAGTTATACTTCCGCTACAGAGACCAATACCTAAACCATGTTGACAAAATAGGTCTTTGGGAGTCTAATTTGCCCAAGTATCAATTCCCTGAGGTGCACATCTTTCCAGAGATTGTCCACTATTTCCATGCAAACTACATTCCCATTCAAAGAGCAGTGATGTCCCCTAACCAAACCATACTTTTTACCATGACTACCTAATCAATCAATGAAATATTGCAACTACAACCAAGGCAAAACTTAACCCCTATTTCCATTGGAGATTTACTAGACAAATTTTCCAAGCTTACCACTGCTAAACTTGCTGAAATGCTCCAAACCTTCATTAGGGAGGAAAAGCACATCCCAAAGGACCCTCCCCATATGTGGCTACCATATTTTCCCCATTTGGTCAGGATATAGTAGCAACGATCTCTTGTATCTTAGGCTATACAACTAGTGAATACATAGACGAAATCATATTAGCCTTCATGTCCATTTTTACTCCAGGAAAACCCCCTACTGTCAGGTATGATTATGCCAAGTACATAGCTGATAGAATGCATGATCAATTTCTGAGAATGAGTAATGAAAGAGTGTTTAAGTATTCTTCAGTTTTGTACCACCTTTTCTTATATTACCAAGCTAACAAGTTCCCCTTCACTCTCTAAAACTGGACACTAAAGGTCATCCTAGGTCAGTAATTTTTTGGACTCCTTTGATACACAAGTATGACTCCCCATATCCATACACAGATTTCATTGATTTTTTTGTACATCTAGTAGTGACCATGCTGCTAGGAAGTCCTCCTCCAAGAATCAACTCGGATATCAGGAGGATCCTGCAGCTGTCAAAACAACACAAAGTGGGAGATTGGTACTTGCACCAAAATCACACAGTAATTAGAATCTATGGTTGTGAGTTGGCCCAATATAAACTGCCCAGATACCTCCCAATGAGGTTATTTTCTCTGGAGTACTACAGGCAAATAATCAACTCAGATGAGATGCATTTTATTAAGGCCAAAAAGAAGGCCCAGCTCATAATCAAAGATTAACTAGGCCCCTTTGTATGTAATAGCAGAGAAGCTGGGAAAGAAGTAGAGGAAATCCTTATGAGACTTAAACTAAAACAAACCTTCATGTGGAGATATGACCCTTGTTAATTTATATGCAATAGAAGATAAAAAAACAAGATGGATCCCTACATTCATCACCGAATCCTTGAGATAGAGAAATACACAAATCAATTGGAATGTGTGGATAATACCTTAGTGGACAGGGATAGCACTAAAGTAGCAGTTGAAAATGCTCTAATTGATTTATAAAAAAGATTTGATGAAGGTTCTTTCTTGCTTGTCCCAAGATAATCTCAAGTCCAAGGATAGTCCCAAATCCAAGAAGAATCACAAGCACATGAAGAATCTCAGGCACCAAGTGCATCACATATAGAAGAATACTCCTAGGTGCAAGAAGAGTCAGAGCAACCAAACCTATCAGAGGAATTGAATAAAATAGGTATACAACAGCCCACAATGAGTACTCTCCATAACTTGTAAACTCCTCTAAATGAGGAGAAAAACCTTAAAAGAAATAGGAAAGAGGCCACTACCTCAGGAATATTAACCACACAGACATATACAGAGACCAGCTAGGTCAAAAGGAAAAGGTTGAATCCTGTCTCTGAAAAGGAGTTTACAAAAGAAACAGTAGGGGCTACCAGTACAGAAAGAGAAAGAAGAGGGCATGCCATTCCTTCTGGGGGCACACTAGTGCCTTCCACATCAAATACTCAGATGTTGGAAAGGAAATAGAGTGTTGAAGTATCCTCCTTTAGGATGCCAGCTGATAGGGATCAAGATTCCAGAGAAAGGTACAAGGATATAAAGGTCAAGAATGAGAGGCTAAAAGCCCATAATTATGCTCAGTACCTAAAGATGGCACCTACAAACCAGACTTGGCTTATGTCAGCCTATGATGTTAAAGAAGGCAAGATGTAGATGACATTTTTCAAACCTACCACTCAGCAGCCTAGGATAGCAACTGACTTCAAAAAGAGAGATTTCGAAGTGCTGGCAAAGGAAATACATCCTATTGACCAAATCGAGCTGCACAAGTAGACAGGGGAGATGATATACTCCACCTTGACAGGGAAAGCCATTGTATCTCACCAATTGCAAAATTCCCTAAATAATATATCAACTAAATTCCAATTGGAAAAGGCCTCTTCACAGGCAAAAGACACCAGAATCAAGTCCTTAGAGGACTTAATCGAGTTGGGTCATGATCCAAAAGATGTGAGGGCCACTGAAAGACTGATCAAGAAGAAAAATGATGACATAGCTGATTTGAAGAAGCAACTTAAGGTTCCACCACTACATCACCCACAGACAACAGAGGTCCTAGAGACCCAAAAAGGACAAGAAGAGCTTATGGACTTGGTCCTAAAGCTAAATGACTAGTTGAAAGAAACAAAGAAAGAATTGGACACATTGATTCAGTCCAAACAAAGTGAATTGGCCACCACTTCTACAACTGCCATTCCCACAGTAACAACTGTAGTTCCCTCAACTTTGGCAGCAGCATTGGCACCAACAGTTCCACCTGCCACAACACTACCATTCACAACTGAGTCTTCAACAGCAGGTGCTTCAATAGAAAAGACAACAAAGTTAGTGAAAGTCATGGAGGAAATGTCCATCTAGGCAACAGAACTTAAAAGGCTTAAAGAGAAAGTGGCAAGCTTAGAGACTGATTGCAAGCTTTCCCAGATACAACAGAGGGAAGATACAACAGAGGGAAGAAACACAGAAAGCCCTAAGAATGGGTGAGAAGATTAATGTCATAGAAAAATATCTAACTCTACAAAAGCCACTAGGGCAGACCAAAGAGATGCTCTGGGCCAATATCATTGACTCTGTCAATGATATTTGGCCATCAATTCAAGTACTATTTGAGAAAATAGAACTGGTGAAAGTGACAACCGAGGCTATTAAGAAAGTAAAGGAATATTTTGGAGACCAGCCTGAGGATGCTAATCGACTCATCCACTTCTTGAACATTAAAAACATGCATGAACTTAATGAGACGGGTGTAGAGGATAGAACTGAAGCTATCATAGAAGTCAAAAAGGTTCTTTCCAAAAGAAACCTTATGGTTAACCTGGAGGAGAAATGCCATAACATGTAGGTTGGCATTCACAGATTGACAGAAAAGTTTCAAATTTTGAGAGATAAAGGCCTTCCAAGTCCTATGGTCATCCATGACAAACTTATGACCCAACTGGACTACACTGACAGATTAAGGAAGTTGGTCAAGGATCAAGCAAGTACTTCAGGTATTAAGGCCTTGCCTATACGGAAAGTATTGTATGATACTTTAGAAGATCTATTCTTTTTGGAGCATGAGGTGAAACACTTGTTTGTCACCAAGCCTAGTTTTTCCAAATACACTAAGGTAGACAAGCTCTATAGAAGAAATCTCAAAGTAAAGTTACCTAAGGATGAATGGCGGGAAAAGATGACAGATTTACTATAAGTTACCATAGTAAATCTGAATGACAACCAGATGAAACAGGTGAATAGGGTCAAAAAGTAGCAGGTTAAAGGGTATTAGTAAAATACTAAAGACAAATATGATTCCAGCGTACACATATCAACCAGCTTAAAAGGGCTCAAGTTCAACTGCAATAACCAAGACTACCACAATAAGAGGGAAAACATGATGCAATTTTCCATTTGTCTCTATCTTCATGCTTGAAGATATTTTTATTTCCTTAATTAAATCTCAAACTGTTATGAGATATTTTGTAATATTTTTTGTATAAATACTTCACATTTCAAAGTATTTAGGGTGGATTCAAAGACATTTTTGTAGACTTGTATCCAAAATCAAGTGCTATTGTATCAATACTAGATTGGCTTGCTAGATCATTGAATAAAGTTCAGACATTTTACAGGATTCTTGTGTAAAGCAAAAATCTTATAAGTATTCTCTCATGTGTATTATTGTTTTCCCTTATGTTTATTAATAATCATATGTGTGTCTATGAAATATGAATGGTAAACTAGGAATGTTATTTCAGAACTTGCTTTAATGCACTCTGTTTTCATTGTTTACCTTCTTAATGTTTTTTGCTAAAATTCTTAGTTAGGGAATTCTCAAATGCTCCCTTACTTTTGTAGTTTCTCTTTGTGGTATATGTAGCAAAGGATTCTTAATTTCTCTTTGTTGATGATCACAATCTATTCCTCATTCTAATCCCGGTCCATGATTCTTCATTACCCTTTTACCCTGGTTAGAATAATTCCATCCATCAGCCCTTTGAAGATTTGCCTTTTGCTTTGCTAGCCCGCCCTGTGAAAAATCCCTATAATGATCTGATCCAGTTAAGTTATCCTTTGATTGACTCCATAGCCCAATGGCTTAAAGAGCTAGCTCTATCCATCTATTCCAAGAATTCCACCAACCAACTTTCAATCAAAATCAAAATCCTCATGAACACTAAGAACTAGCCTAAAATCTAATAGAAACAAAGTTAAATTATAAAGAGAGAGCCCTCTCTGGACTTAGGTTGGCTAAAACCTGAGTCTAAAAGATTTGGGTTGTGGTTACCTCAGATCATTCCTTCTTTTGATAACTTCTATTGAAAACTTCTGAGTGATAACAGGTACCCTGAGGGAAAGAAAGAGACTAAAGATATATTTTGGTTATGCTACATATATGACAAAATTGATAAGTTGAACCATCTACATTCAAGGAAGTTATGCATCAAGATGTTTAGAAGAAATCAATGTAGGAAGAATATCAATCCATCATGAAGAATGAGGTTTGGGAAATCGTTCCTAGACCTAGTGACAAATCGGTTTTCACATCCAAATGGATCGATAAGATCAAGCATGCTTTTGATGGAAGTATAGACAAGTACAAAGAAAGATTTTTTGCAAGGGTTTTCTCTCAAAAGGAAGGTATTGATTATGAAGAAACCCTTTCACCCACAGAAAGGTTCACTATCATTAAATTGTTGTTTTCATTGGCTGCTACGATAGGGTGGAATATCCATCAAATGGATGAAAATACCACATTTTTGAATGGGACCATTGATGAGGAAGTGTACATCAAACAACCCAAAGGCTTTGAAGTTAATAGTAGGGATTATCATGTTTACATACTTAAGAAGGCCCTATATGATTTAAAGCAAGCACCTATGGCATGATACGCAAGGATGGATGCATATCTACTTAGAATTGGGTTTCATGAATATTTTTGTTGATCCAAATCTCTACATCAAGGTCGTGAATGATGAACCTATCATTATTCTACTATATGTGGATGGCTTATTCATCACAGGTGTGGAGCAAATATTTCAATAATGCAAGAAGATGTTGGTAGATGAATTTGAAATGAGGGATCTAGGATTGATGCATTGTTACCTAGGTCTAGAAGTATGGAAGAGACCTAGGAAGATATATTTGGGGCAAGGAAAGTACATCATCAAGTTGTTGCATAAATTTGGGATGGTGGATTCCAAGTCGATGACTATGATCACCAATCTCAAGAACTTGAGGGACTTTGACTCTAGTCTCGTGGATCCTACCTCAAATCAACAGTTGGTGGGTTCCCTAATGTATCTGGTAAATACTATGTCATATATATGTTTTGTAGTAAACACTCTTATTCAATTTTAGTTGGAGCCCCATCATGATCATTGGATAGCTGCCAAACATATATTGAGGTATCTTCGTGGCACTATATATCACTGCCTAAAGTATGATAGTAAGGAAGTCAAGCTAATTGTATTCATAGACTCTGATTAGGGTGGCAATGAGACCGATGAAAGTAGCACTACTAGAGGATTTTTTATTCTAGGAGCTACTATGATCTCATGGATGAGTTGGAAGCAAGATCATGTTGCTTTAAGTAGTGTCGATGTAGAATATGTGGTTGCATGTGAAGTAGGAAAGGAGGTTATTTGATTAATGAAGCTTTTGACATATTTATTCGAGAAGTCTCTGGGTCCTACTGTGATTAATTCTAACAATCAAAGTTGTATCAAGAGGTTTGGAGATCCTGTATTTCATGCTAAAATGAAACATATCAACAATAAGTTCCACTTTTGTTATCACCAAAAATTGATCACCTAGCCATTTCTAACTAGTTGGATTGAAATACACTGTGTAGATTTAATTTTACCATAGTAAAATCACTTTCACTGTGGAAAATAATTTAGTAAACCACTTTTAAAAAATTATTTTCTGATTTAAATAAAAAAACCATGAAATTTGATAAATCATTATTTATTTAATTTTCCTTATTTATGTTATTGGAATAATTGTTAAATCACTATTTAATATATTTTTAGTTTCACACCATTCTTAATTCTCGTTAAATAATTAATAATCATTTTATTTGTTAATTATTTCTAAATAAATATATTTAACGATTTTAAATGTCTTTTCCCTCTCCAATAAATATGATAAAATATTCCAAGCGGTTAGATCTTGATTTGGTTAATATTATTTTATTATTCTCCATTTTTAAGATTAACTCAATACTTTGTTATAAATAGGAAGGTTTTGCATTTATTCTTCACCATGATCATAATCATCATCACCATTATTTCCTTTTTTCTTTTGAGCTCCCATTCGAGTTCTCAAGTTTTTGTATGGGTTTTTCACATATTGAGAGAGAAGATAATTTCTGAAGCATCGAAGACATCAAAGGACCCATCCCACAGAGGGGGACTCACAGAATCATTTGTAGGTTATATCCTTCACTTGGTTTTTTTTAATAAAATATTTATTCAATTAAAGTCTTTCCATTTGAGTTATTGCATTGGATATTTTTAATAATGCTTTCTATTTTGGATCTTCTACAATTTTGTTGCGGGTTTTTCATTTTTATTCTAGATGTGAATTGCAAGCATCCATCAACTTGGTGTTAGGGTCACTTGTCACCTAGTGACTTAAGTAAAGTGTTTTTGGTACACCTTCCAATAAATTTCACACTAACAACTTTATTAGGAACCTAGTGCAAGGGTCATGAAGTTGGAGTATGTCTCGACATATGAATAGGTAGCAAGCATACTAACAAAGGTTGTTCCTAATAAGAAGTTAGAGTATCTGAAGGACCTTCTTGGTTTTGTAGAAATTTCTGATTATATTGATGATAAGGAAATGTAAGATATTTTTTGAGGATTTGCGAGTGAAGAATTACTTGTGAGGACATTTGGCTAACACTTTGTGTTGATGTCTAGATCCCAAAGTAGGGTAGGTGGCATGCGTCATAGATCTCTCACCATGAATATGCACCTAGATCCTTAGGTTGGTGGTTAGCAAGTAAGCCTGATGGTACTTAGAGGGGTTGAAAGCTTGAGTCCACCTTATTCCCACTTGGATAGATTACCATGGCCAAGAATCTAGTCTGTGGCATTGTAGTGCCTAAATTGATGAGAGACCAATGGATAGATTTCCCTGGTCAGGAATCTATTCCATGGAATTGTGGTGCCTAAAGTTATTCATTGTTCATATAGTTTGAGATCTTCCATTATATTTTTATATGATGGATATCTCCCTAGTTAAGAGGGAGTGTTGAAAATTGTAACTAGGTTTGGTCTTCATTTAATGTATTTGAGTCATTATGAAATGTCTTTGTCAAAAGAATAAAGAAATGAATTTTTATTATTGTAATAATGACTTATTAAAGCATGGTTTTCATGCTTGGGTCATCATTATATTAGTCGAAGTCCCCTTTGAGGACTCCTAGAATTAATATTGAGTTTATAGAGTCATTGTACATTCAAAGAGACCCTTCTTGGGCTTTTGAATAATGTAAAAAGGTTTACTATTGAGTCAAATATAATTTATGTATCCTCCACACCAAGTCGGCCTAAGGACACCAATTAAACCTCACTTGGAGCTTATAAATATAAGCTAGCTGAAGTCATTTGGAGCATCTCATCTCAAGCAAGTTTGATCTCTTAAGAGAAGTTTGAGAAGTGCGAAGTAGGACGAAGTGGATCTAAGGAAGTTGAAGGAAGTGTTATTTTTAGTAAGTCTAAGGAGAAGAAGAAAATTGAACTTTTGGTGCCTATATCTCCCTACTTCATGCCCTAGTTTGGGAGATCGAATTCTTCCAAGTTTCACTGATTCCTGAAGCTACTTGATGTCGGAAATTGCTGCCCAGTCGAATTTGTTGGAAAGAAGGTTGAAGATCTAAGAGGTTGACTTGGTGTGGGGGGAAGGTTTGGTCTTTGTCTAGGGTGAATGGTCTCAAAGAATACTATTGAAAGGAGGAATTTTCTTGAATGGATTTCCCCATCGAGGGGGTTTTTTCCTTGGCATAGTCCCCACATCTTGGGTCTCTTATTTTGTGATCTTCATACACATATAATATGGTAATTTCTTCATGAAAGATAAGATAATAAGGAAGTAAAAATGCCAACACACTCACATGTAATTATCAAGAAAAGAGAATCAAACCCTAATATAATTGCTTTGGATTTCCAATAAACGACACCATAGAAAATCAGACATGACATCACTATCATAATCAATAGAAATTATCATAGATAACAATAATAAAATATATTATATTAACATGTGAAAATGCCAACCAAGTAAGGGACTTCCACGTACCGCCCAACCATAGATTTGGCTGAACCAAATCTCTCTTTCATCTAATCACCCCTGTGCCATATTCCAAGCATAAATGTGGGATCTCATGGAATAAACCAAAACAAAACCAAACCAAGGCTTTGAGATGCCAAATCACCACAACCCTCAACCACAGTGATTCCACCTCTACGGTCTAGAAATCACTAACATCATCTAGATCGGTTTCTACCCAAGTTGTCTAGGGCTCCAGGAACTAGTAAGTCAACCCACAACATTTTAGGGCTCTAGATAATTTGTTCCAATCACGACTCTAGGAACTAGTATCTAAACCCACCAAGGGTTCTAGAGCATTTTTCCCAACCAACAGCTCAAGGAACTAGTAACTCAACCCAAGTTGTTCTATGGATTTTAGAGTGTTTGCTCCAACCCACAACCATAAGGAACCTGAGCACCAATAAGAAAAACAATTGGAAGAAACCCACAACACCATGGCTATCCAGGAAATGGAAAGGCAAGTCTAAACCCATTGTCAATACAGGAAAATCTCTGTTCCAATTACAACACATAACCATAGACTCACATGCATATATGATGCATCCAAAAATCAGCAAGGAAATCACACATGCAACATGTTACCTACAAAGCAATCAAGTTGTAGTTGTTAATCCCACAGTTTCCTTACGCTTCCTTGCTTTCCTTTACCTTCTTTCTCCAAATCCAAGTGAATGCCCAAGTGCTCCATGAATTCTCCCATATTTCTCTAAGTGTGCAAGAGTTTGAGAGAATGAGAGAATTAATGAGAGCTCAACTAAAACTATCAAAAAGATAAACTAACAAAAGCTCATCTGACAAAAGTTTTGAATTGGTCCTCCTAAGCCTTTCTATCATTGAGACCTTTATTTTATTCATTTTACTTCATTTTTCCTATAGTTTTCTTATCATTCAAATTTGTATCTCTCCACCTTCCTTTTCTCCCATTTTCCTTTGTTTCCATAAATAAATGCCAATTAATGCCTCTTTTCCTTTCCAATTCCTTTGCCAATTTCCATAGCCATCAATTAATCACAAGTAATAACCACTAATGTGTTTTTCCAAACATTTAGCTTGGAATATGTGTCCCATGACGTTAGTCTTAGTTCATTTACGTAGTAAATTAATCAAGGGTTATTACAAACCAATCCCCTTTGGGAGAACACTGTCCTCGGTGTTTTGTGACACCTATGACTAGAAAAACAATGAAAAAAAACATACTACCCGTGGAGCTTTATAACATAGCTCAATGAAATATTTACAATAACACCCTACTGAAAATAAAACAAACATATTTCTTATTGGATCTTTACAACACAACTCATTGCGGTATGTACACCAATATCCATATACATATACATATACCAAAAACTCATTTTCTTGAACCAACAAGTAATGAAAGATATAAATCCCACATCTGATTAACCATCTCCCAAGTAGCTTCATCAGGCCCAAAATTCTTCCATTTCACTTTAACTTTCTTGATTTCTCTATTCTAGAGCATGAGTTGTTTCTACTACAATATGCATTTTGGTTTTGGCTGGAATTCTCCTTCTGGTTCCACCTGCAATATAGACTAGTCAATCATATGATCAACATCCTGGACATATCTCTTAAGAAATGAAACATGGAAAACATCAAGGAATCTCATTGTCGAAGGTAGTGCAAGTCGGTAGGCCACTGGTCCAATCCTCTCAAGGATCTCAAAAGGCCCCCAATACTAAGTTTCCAACTTGGCACATGATCCAATCCTTAAGGAGCTCCTCTTGGGCTTGATGCACAAGTACACATTCTCCTTAACTAGAAACTCATTGAATGCTCTGCGTTGATTTTCATAACTCTTCTACTTTTTCTGTGTTTCCTTTAAATTCCTCTTAATAACCTATATTTCACATTCCATCTCTGCCAACATATTCTGTCCAATCAACACCATGTTCACTAGACCACTCTAGTTGATAGGAGTATTAACACTCTTCACATAAAGAACCTAAAATGGACTAATATTCAAGGATTCCTCATACCCATTGTTATATGCAAACTCCATCAGTGGAATATACTCTTCCCACTTTTTTTGTTGATGCATGACATACATCCTCAACATGTCCTCAAGAATCTTATTGACCATATCTTTTTAACTATCTGTCTGCAGATGATAAGTTGTACCGAAAGCCAACCCTGTCCCCAAACATGTAAACAACTCCTTCCAAAACTTAGAAGTGAACTTGGCATCTATTTCTGATATAATCTTATTGGGAACACCATGCAACCTCATTATCTCCCTAATGAAAATCTGAGGTACCTCACTAGTTGAATTCATATACTTCACTACAATGAAGTGAGCTACCTCGCTCAACCTATCAAGCACAACCATGATGAAATCATTTTTTCTTGATGTCATTTGAAAAACTATAATGAAGTCCATAGAAATGGTCTCCCATTTCCACTTTGGAATCATAATAGGTTGTAATAAAACACCTGGATGCTCACACTTTTCTTTTACCTACTAACTATCCAAACATATCGCAACAAACTCGACCACCTCTTTCTTCAAGTTTGGCTAGTGGTAGAACTTATTAAATGCTATCAATTTCTTTTGATATCCTGGATGACCTGAATAGGGCTTGACATGAAACTTCCTCAAGATAAGCTTCTTGAGTTCACTTTCATCCAACATATAAATCTTATTCCTGAATCTAACAAATCCATTTGTTGTGAGATGATATTCCTCATTCCTATGATCTTCACCCTGCTGCTATAGCCTATGCCTCAACTAGTAATACTTGTCATCATGTTACCCAGCCTATAAGATATGCTCCTATAAGTTTTTCCCATAAGAACTCATTGTTGCAATGTGATTCACCTGCACTTTCCTGCTAAGAGCATCTACAACCTTTTCTCTTTACCATTGATCTTGAAATCAAACTCACTAAGGGTAGCAAACCATCTAGCTTTCCTGGAATTCAGATTAGGTTGGTCAAACAAGTACCTCAGTTCATTAAGATCACTCATTAGAATAATCCTCTTGCTAAGAAGTTAATGCATCCACATCTTCAAGGCATGAATGATAGCTTCCAACTCAAGATCACAAGTCACATAGTTATACTTGTTCTCATTCAACTTCCTTGACTCATATCATACCACCTTCACTTCGAGCATCATAAATTCACCAATTCCTCTCTTACAAGAATTTTTACAACCCAGAAATTCCTTATTAGGATCTGCAATCTTCAAGACTAGAGCATTTGTAATAAAATTCTTCTACTACTCAAAACTAGTTTAACACTCTTCATTCCATTCAAACTTCTTTCCTTTTCACTGCAAAGATGTAATAGGATAGGAAATCCATGAGAAAATCTTGATGAGCCTCTTGTAGTAACCTGCTAGTCCCATGAATGACCTAACCTCATCCATTGTTATGCAGCCAACTCGTAAAACAAAACAAAAGATAGATCAACGACTTAAAAATTATCCTCTTCGAGCGGAAAACCTCCTTTACATTACATAGATGAACGAGTATTGGATGATACAAATGATAAGACCTCCTTGGTATATATAGGAGTCTAAGGTGTCACAACATAATGAGAGCTTACTTAAAAATAATAATGTAAGGGAACAATAATAACAATATGGGGTATAGATGGAAAAAACAATAACAAAAGGAGGCTACACTAATAATAACAACAAGGGGGGTACACTAGTATTATAGGGACCTAACATGCCCCTCTCCTTCAAAAAAGTGGTGTCCTCAATGCGTGAGTAGTTCCTTTTGTATAAAATCCGCATCCTCCCATCTGGAATCTTCAGTGGGTAAGTTCTTCCACTTAATGAGATAATCTAAAATTAATCGATTATGTAGTTGTTGGGTTCTTGTTTTCGTGACTTATTCAGGCTAAAATATGATCTTCCCTTCTTTGTCAAGTTTTGGAAACACTGTTTGAACTAGGGATTTGTCACTGATAACCTTTTGTAAGCATGAAACATGGAAAACTGGGTGTACTCGGGAAGATGCAGACAACTCCAGTTTGTATGCCATAGTACAAATATTTTGCAACAATTTGGAAGGAACATAGTACTTGGGTGATAATTTATTATCCTTTTTAGCTTGCTTGAGGGAAATATTTTTGTATCGTTGTATCCGTAAAAATACCCAGTCACCTACATCAAAACATATTTCACTATGATGCTAATCTTCCTGTTGTTTCATTCGATTTTGTGCCAAAGTGAGTTTATCCTTTAAGAGTTGGAGAACTTGTTGTTGATGCTCAATGTGATATTCCATTGCTTGAACCTTAAAAATTTCTCTTAAATATGATGTAATGGATGGTGGATGATATCCATAAAGTGCCATAAATGGGATAATTGTTGCTCCAATATGGAAGGAAGTGTTATACCACCATGTAGATAGAGATAACCACTTGACCCATTGTGTTTGTTTATCATATACAAAGTAACGAAGATATCCTTCCAAACATTTGTTCACTATCTCAAATTTCTCAAAAGATTGAGGATGATAAGATGATATATGAGTTAATTGAGTACCAAGACAAGAAAATAATTATGTCCAAAAATTTCTAATGAAAATGGGATCTCTGCCACTTACAATAATCTTTGGGTTTCCATGTACCTTTTGAATTGTTTCCATAAATGCAGTAGCAATGGTACTAGCTTTAAAAATACGAGATAATGCACAGAAGTGTGCATACTTGGCACTTCTATCAACTACCACCATGATGACACTCTTTCCTTCATACTTGGGTAAAACTATGATAAAATCCATTGAGACCTCCTCCCAACGCTAACTTTGAATGGCTAAAGGTTGTAACATAACCAGGGTCTTAATTGTCTCAACTTTATTTTGTTGGAAAACCAAACATTTTATCACAAACTTTTGAGTATCATATTTAAGGCCATCCCAAAAAAAATCCTTCTTGACCATGTGCTAAGTTTTTAAAAATCCTGAGTGCCCTCCTAAGGGGGAGGTATGCAATTCCAAAAGATTTTTTTTTTTTTTTTTTTTTTTGAGTTGGGAATTCTTACAAAGATATGAGCGATCTATGTACCATAATGAATCATTTTTCGAAATAAATGTATCAGATGTACTGAGATCTTGTTGCAACTTTTGAATGAGTTTCCACACCTCTTCGTCATTCTTCCTTTCATCCCTTGCTTTATTTATCCAATCATGTTGTATAATAGAAATGGAATAAAGAAATGCTTCCACATCCTCATCCTTTCTTGAGAGTGCATCTGCGACAACATTTTGCTTCCATTTTTTATAGATGATTTCAAAGTCATAACCAAACATCTTTGTGACCCAATTTTGCTTCTCTTCTAAAGGTAATATTTGTTCCAAAAAGTATTTAAGACTATGATGATTTGTTTTTACCATGAAGTTTCTTCCCATTAGGTATGGTCACCATTGCTTTAATGGATCTAGTATTTCCAACATTTTCTTCTCATAAATAAGTTTGTGTAAATATTTTTCTTTGATTGGATGGCATTCAAAATCAATGTGTCTTCGTTCTTGCATTAAAACATCACCAATTCCATTTTATAAGGCATCACATTCCACAATGAAGTTTTTTGTGAAGTTTGGTGTAGCTAAGACCAATGCTTGGAACATTTCCTCTTTAAGATATTCAAAGGCCTTAGTTGCTTCTGGAGTCCAAGAAAATGCATATTTCTTCACTAATGTTGTTAGAGGTGTTGTTATTCTCCCATAGTTATTAACAAAATTGTGATAATATCTTGTCAACCCAAGAAATCATCGAAGCTACTTTATGGTTGTTTGGTTTTTCAATTCTTTAATGGCTTTAATTTTGTTAAGGTCTACCTTATCACCCTCATGAGATACAATATGACCCAAATATTCCACCTCCTATACTCCAAAGAAACGTTTGGAGGTTTTTGCATATAATTGTTTCTCCTACAATAGTTTGATCACCCTGTCAATATGTTGAACATTATCTTTCCAAGACTTTTTGTAGATTAGTATATCATAAAAAAGTACTAACACAAATTTTCTAAGGAAGGGTTTGAAAATGGAATTCATTAAACCTTGAAATGTAGAAGGTGCATTAGTAAGTCCAAAACACATGACCAAAATTCATAATGACCCTCATGAGTTTTGAATGTTGTTTTCGGAATGTCTTCAGTCTTCATTCTAATTTGATGATATCTTGAACGAGATCCGGCTTGGTGAAGTAAATTGTTCCATTTAATCCATCTAACAATTCATGAATGACAGGAATGGAAAATTTATCTTTAATAGTGAGCTTGTTGAGCTCCTTATAATCTAGACACATATTCCATGATCTATCGTTCTTATGCACCAATACTACTGGAGCAGAGAAAGAACTTTCAATAGGTTGAATTATACCAACCTCAAGCATTTCTACAACCATACATTCAATTTCACTCTTTTGGGCGTATGGATATCTATAAGGCCTGATGTTTGGAGGAACACTTCTTGGAATCAAATGAATAACATGATCATGATCATGAATAGTTAATAGGCATTTGGGAGTCTTAAATACCTTGGAATGATTGTCTAATACTTTTTGGAGATATGGATAAATATATAATTTCGATGTTTCAACCACTAGTGAGCATAATTGTGCAACTGCACCCTGTGTTTGTTTCTTTAAAATATTTTTCATACCATTAGAGTTGATTATCTTTCCTGGCTTCCCTTCAATGCCCCTTATTTCAACTTCATTTTCCTTCCCAAAAATATTTCAAGGTAAGTTCTTGAAAATTAAAAGCTATCATCCCCAAATATTGTAACCATTGGACTCCAAGTACAACATCAAAACCACCCATTGGAATGGAAATAATTGGACTATTTAACACATATTCCCCCATGGTTAGCTTGATATTATGGCACTTAGAGAAATTTATAGTTCCTCCATTTGCAACCACCACTTAACACTCAGGTGCTGGATGTAGTAAGAAATTCAATTCCTTGGCTATCTTACAATGAATAAAATTATGGTACTACCCGAATCAATCAACACTATTACCTGTTTCTTCTTGATATATCCTTATATCTTGAGAGTTTGAGGAGTGGTAATTCCTACCAATGCATTACAATACATGGTTGAATTCATTTATTCTTTATTTCGGGTTGGTTCCTAGTGTATATCCTCTTATTTTGATGTTTCTCGCTCCTATTCTTCCTCCTCTTCACAATCTATGTAAAATAATTTATTCTAAACACACTTGTGAACTTTAGTATATTTTCTATCACAACTGCAATAAATCCCTTTTTCTCTTTTTTGCTCCAATTGTTGTGGTGTTAACCTTGTAGGTCATAAAAGGCTAGGAACAACAATACTTCCATCTTTATAGTTGTGTGTGGACATCCTTGTTGCCATAATTTGTCTTTCAACTTTTCTTGCTACCCTGAATGCCTTCTTTAATGAATCAGGTTCCTAAAGGAGAACCTCATGTTGGATGTTATCCTTTAAATTCCTTATGAACACATCAATAATATGCTCCTTTGAAATATCATTTATGTTTATATTCAATTTTTAGAAGTCGTCAATGTGCTCCACCATTGAACCTTTTTGTTTGAGATTTATCAATTGGCTAAATAAGGTGTTTATCTTTGTATCCTCATAATGTGATATCATTTCCTCTGTAAAAAATGACCAGGTGACAAGTGTTTTATGAGAAAAAATCCATCGATACCATACAAATTGATTAGGTTCTAAATATAAGTGTGTAATGTGTACCTTTTGTGTGTGTTGCACAACATAGAGATCAAAATATTGCTCCATTTGTAGTATCCATGTTACCATATCTTTGCCATCAAACTTATTCATATCGATATTTGGAATGTGGTGGGTCTTAAACCCAAAATTGGAGTCTCTAAAATCAAAATTCATATTCCTTTTGTCCTCATTATGATTTTCATGGAATACCTTGTCACCAATGGGAAGCCTTTCTTACAACGACTTTGTCAAACCTTCCTTTAGGCCTTCCATGTCTGCTTTTAAACCATTCATGTCACTTTTTAAACCATCGATGTCACCTTTTATTTCTGATTTTAAACCATCCATGTTCCATTTTGGTTCATCTTTAGTTTATCGTTGTGAGAGCGAAATTTGTTTCTCTTAGTCCCGTAATTTGGATATATCATGTTGCAATTCTTCCTCTTCATGCGTCATAGTAGATATGTTTAAGGGCTTAATGGATGTATAACTATTTTGTATGGGAGGAATTTTAGAACAAGATACTGATATCTATAATTTAATATGCCCTTGGAATCACTTCAAACTGATTTTTCAAACAAAAGTTATGCAATTTTTGAAAAATACACCTTTTTGCTGCTTTTAGGAGTTGAATCTTGAAATGGTTTTAAATATGTAATTTTGACTCTCCAAGGTTTGAAATTTCATCCTATGGTATCCATATGAGTCTTATTTCTAATCCCACAATTCTGGCCTAGATTATATTCTTTAAGGAATTGTTATGTCAAATCTCCCACGATGACCTGATTACAGACTGGTTCAGTAGAGCAAAATTGTATGGAATTCCATGTGTCACTGTTTCAACCTTCGGACCTGAAAATAATAAAAGAAACATTATAGTCCATTCTCTTTAAGTCACATTTTATGAAATTCAAATTTAGTGCTCAGAAGGAAAGTTATGACAATTTTCCATAGGACACCTGTGTTCGATTTAATTCTAGAGTCTTGAGAAACCCTAACTTCTTCGAACCATGTCTCAAAAATTATATTGAACCAATATATGAAATGATTACATGTAGTTCACCAATAGTTCATCTCCACGTGGTCAAAATTTAGCTTCTAAAGCCTCATATTAAAAAATTTATAGCTTTAATTCCAAGATGACCTGTTTTGAAGTAGAAAAACCCTAGAATCCAAAGCTCTGATACCAAATGTTATGCAACTAGCTAATAAAACAAAAGAAAATATAGATCAACGACTTAAAAATATACTCTTTGAGGGGGAAAAATCATTTATATTACATAAATGAACAATTTTTGGATGATACAAATGATATGACCTCCTTGGTCTATATAGGAGTCTAAGGGGTCACAATATAATCAGAGCCTACATAACAATAATAATGTAAGGACACAACAATAACAATATTAGGCTTCTATGGGGCACAACAGTAACAATATGTGGGATACATGGGGAAAAAAAAATGAAAGGGGGCTACAGTAATAATATCAATAAGGGGGGTACACTTGTATTATAGGGAACTAACATCCACATTCCTAGGTGCTGGCCATTCCATAATAACTTTAACATTTTTTGTGTCCATTTCTCTACCTTCCTTGGAAACAACATGTCCCAAGTAATGAAATTCATTCTTAAAGAAACTGCACTTGCTAACCTTGGCATACAACTGGTTCTCTCTCAACAATCTTAATATTTCTACTAGGTGTTCTACATGTTCTTCCTCATTCTTAGAATATATCAATATGTCATCAATGAATACTATTACAAACACACTATTAATCAAACACATTAAAGTAGCTCAAGAATTAGTAAGAAAAAAAGGAACCACCAACACTTAGAATGGCCATACCTAGTATGGAATGTAGTCTTGTAGATGTCCTCTTCTTTGATGCATACCTAATGATGCCCTAGTCTTATATCAATCCTTAAAAACACTACTTCTCCCTTCAAATGATCAAAAAAGTCATGGATCCTCGACAATGGATACATGTGCTTGATAATCTCCTTGTTCAACTTCCTGTAATCAATGCACAAACTTAGAATATTGTCCTTCTTCTTTACAAAGAACATTAGTGCACTCCAAGGTGACACACTTGGCCTAATGTATCTCTTATCAAGCATTTCCTTAAGCTGCTCTGTTGTTGAAATCATCTGGAATGTAGAAGACACAGTAATCGATCCAAATGTTCTCAGTCATATTGTTAGTCCATCATTAGAACACAGCCTTCATGAAGAAGCAATCTAGTAAGTTCATGAAAAATAGAATGAGATCTTTGTGCAAGTAAGTGATGAATCTCCTTTCAATAACTCAGTAATAAATGATAGTTTGAATGCCCTGTCATATGAAGACAATTACTGTTTGAGAAAAAGAAAACAAAAAGCATTATCTCCTTTGTCTAAAGATGAGATAGATCAACTCTTGAAAGGTCATGTTACAACCCAAGCTAAAGCAGATTTGCAGTGCACACATGGTCAAGAAAGTGTTGGTGAAATTTATTCCTCTTTGAAAATGATGAAGGTCTTGCAATCAGTTTTATAGATCAGCAAATAGATCATATTTTCGTTCACAAAGATGATAAGGCTGTCCTGTTTGATAATCTTGAAGATTGTTTTTTGTTTAAGAATGACCTAGACCATGAAGATGAGGAGTATGAGGTTGAGAGAGACAATATGCTAGGATTTCTCATGGTCAAGGAACCTACAGCTAACACTCAGATGGCAGAAGCACATACTTCTCTGTGCATTCCTATCCCTCGGAAATCAATTGTTCTTTTAGATCAGAATGACGGGAGTGCTTGTATTTTTGCTGCTGGATCTCAAGACAAGATAGTGCTTCAGGATTATCAAGATCCCTTCGGCATCCTTTTTAAAGCACTAGAGAAGATAAATGTTGCCTGGTTCATTATGATAAGCCTTGGTTTCAGTGGTTATTTTCAGTTGCCTACATGTACATTGTTTTGCCTGCTTGAGAAAAGTGAGAGCGGAAATTTGGTATGTAGCCATTTGTTGGATTGGTTACATTAGAAAGCTCATTACACATGATTGTACATATCACATCATTATGCAGGTGCTTGTCATCATGATTTGAAGCCCTCAAATCTCGATGAACTGCTGCCCTTCAAATAAGCTTTGTAAGTTCTTATTTTAGTTAAGTCAGTCATGAGTCATTTGTGAGCCAGTTTTCAGTCTTGTTAAGTTAGTTTGTGTCGGTTTCCAGTCAAGTTTGCAGTCAATAAATGTATTAAAAGTCTTGTGTTATCTGTTGAAATAATGAATCCATTGCCCAATGGATAAGGCACTGGTCTGCTCTCTTAGAGATCTGTCGTTCTTCGCATCTCCAAGGAGTCACCATCCCCATTGGAGCCAATGTTAGAGTCGGTCCTTACAGCCCTCTGTCAGAGATATTTTCGCTTTTGCATATCATTTTTAGGTGTCTCACTCGTTCCACTTTGTTGCATTTCGTTAGGGGCATGTCATTGACTGATGAGGGGGTCTAGTTGTCTTGTGTTCCCTCATGCTTGTCCCTGCAGGGTTAGTCAAACATTTCTCAAAAAATCACCGAAGTACATGATCATTGCATTCATCATCATAAATTATTAGTTTCATTAAAAAAAAGGGTCTTTAGTCCTAGAGTCTAGGGTTTTCAGTCCTGTGCATACACATAATAAAAGCCTGCAGGCCATGAGGTTGGTTTTAAAAGATTTTCATTTAATATTTTTCCTCAGAAAGCATTTAAAAACATTTTTAGTCCAAAACTCTGTTTTGGAACTGAAAATTGTGATTGTACATAATTGTATTTATTGTATCTCAAAAGGTTTTAGAGCAACCCTCTGATATTTTCCAAAGCCAAAATATCGGATCCCTGCAAAAATCAACAAAACATTATTAGTTGAAGACTCAGAAAAAGCCAAAGAAAAGCATTGTATTAAAGCTCAAATGTCAAAGTACCAAACATTATAAAGTGGGTTATTAAACAAATTTAAATCAAAGTGAGATATTTTCCTCACCTATAAAAGGGGCAAGCGAGTTCATTTATTCAAAATATCCCAAGGCAAAATCGTGCTTGAGTAATTTGGAAGGCCGAAACTGCATTTCATATCCCTGGACAGCATTTTGGAGGTGTGTTTCTCATACAAGGTGTGCACTGCGCATATAGAGGTGCGCTACGCATTGGGCCTCACTGGCTAGTGTAAATTAACAAAGGCGCTACGCATATAGAGGTGCGCTACGGGTTGGGTTTGTGCGCTGCGCACTGGGTTACAGCACCAAGAAAACTTTGTTCATGCGATCAGATCATACCAAATCCAATCCAAAACTTGCAAGTAGGTATTTCATTGCTGCTCAGTCAATGTTCGAAGTGTGTTTCAAGATGGGAAATTTGATGTATTGGGTCTTGAAAAATGAAACCCTATGTTCATGTCAAAATTATTCCTTAAGGGCTTTTTAAAGGACATGTGGGTGGTTTAGTGAAGATTTCCCATCCTCCATTGATGAAAAACAATCCCATACTCATTTGTAAAGTTTTGGTCAACATTGCAAAAGGGTACACATTACACTCTTGTCTATTTGTCAAACGGTGACTGTTTTATGCCAATTCATTGAAACAGAGCATTACCATTATGGCTCGGTTTTTATGATGCTTTGATAAACATATTTTGGTTTTGAGTATGCATTGAAATTTTGACTTCACCACACCTATATCAATATACATATCACAGACATCTTGAGACCAAAGCCATGCCAAACACAGATTTAGTGTATGAGCAGCAGTATGACAGTGATTCCACAACAGAGGGTAATGTGCCACGGAGGTCTCGCAGAGGTGGCAAAGGTGGTAAGCCTCTCAGGGAAGATCCTATTTCTTTGGTTCAATTGCAGGCTTTCCCGCTTGCAATGGATTGTTTTCCTCATCAGTCATGCTATCGCTATTGTGAATTAATTTCACAATTCCAGCATCATCATGAACTAGCTCGTTTGTTTGTTCTACATGTACATGATGGCCATGTAAACCTTGCCGGAGTTGATTTCATTTTGTCACCAGAGACTATCGCAGAGGCCACTGGGATACCAAATATTGGAGAGCAATGGAATAAACATCAGCAGTTAGAGAAATCCTACTATGAGCCATACATCAAACCTGGGTATATGAGGCACTTGAGCAGAGTTTTTCCTTTCCAATACTTGAATGATCAATTTGCACCTTTGATGAAACTTATCATTCGGTATTTCAGTTGTGAGGGCAGATTCTCCCGTCTTTATGCGTACCATGTCCATTTGTTGATGCATTTTACAAGGGTATGTATGATGAACATTCCATACTTCATGTTTCGCAACATAGAGAGGATGGTGCCTCTTGTAAAAACGAATACCCCAGCACATCAGCATAGCAGTATTTATCATTACGCATTGATCAAGATCGTAGTGGTTCATCAGTTGGCACAGCAAGGCATTACTTGGGAGGATTTTATTTCTCGTGACTTCTTCACAGCACCTCAACCACCTCCAGAGATAGTTCATGATGAGGGAGAGCCTTCACAGTAGTTTGACATTCCTGAGACCGAGCATGTCAATGCTCCAGTGTATGTGACATATCAGCGAGACCACAGGGCCTTATTTGCAGCTACACGACGAGTACTATCCCCACATGGTGTGGAAGGGGTCTCGCCTTCTTCTTCAGCACAGGTACAGGTATAGGTACAGGTTCAGGATAGGGGCAAGAGGTCAAGGAATAAGAAGGGCCCTTTTAGGAGGCCATGATATTGATGCTACATTTATTGATGTGGATAGGAGCTCTCCTAGCTCGAAACTGAAAGAGATAATCCAAGAGCAGAAAGCTGAGATTAATAACTTGAATGAAAAATTGTTGAAAGAAAAATGGGTGATCAATTATTTGGAGCAGTGCAATAAACAGTTAGAGGATCAACACACACTTATAGAGCTGCGACAAATCCGTGAAGACCGACAGGCTGCCCGAAGACATATATATGAGATGACACCTATTGAGCAGGAGATAGAAGCTGATTGGGAGACTTGGCTCGAGAGGGTAAACACCCACTTAGAGAAGTTTTTGGCAAAGGATAATAGAGATAAAGACATGCTTCGTCACATGAAACATCATTATTGGGCTCGCATGCATGTCAACAAAGCAAAAATGAAGATTTTGAAAAGGAGGTTGAGCTAAGCACTAAAATGGCGAAAGAGGTCGGATCCACTTCGAGTTTTGGCTAAAGCTTCAATGGATAAGCATAACACATGATGGAGGGTCTTCACTCCGAATTTGAGAAAATTCGGAGAAATTTTTGTCATTTTGAAATTTTTGGTCCCAAAAACAGGTTTTTCGGCTATATGAGCAGCACGCCTGCGCGCTCGCTTTTGATTGGGACACTTGCTAGAGGAAAACTTGGTATTTTTGGGTTTTTCATGGTAAGTTACGCATGCTCAGTTATTTCCGAAGCATTTCATCAAGTTTTGGATGGTCAAAAGGCCCAAAAACACCATGAAAACCACCTTACTGCCACCTTTTGCAACAGCAGGAAGTACCTCTGGGAGAATGCAATTTTGAGGGGGAAATTCGGATCCAAATTGGGAAATTCTACTTGGGTTGGAAATTAGACATCCAGGTCTTTCCAACGAGCTATCGTGAGCTCAATTTGGATGCTAGGAAATGCCTCAAAATCAGTCTGAAAGGTGCGCTACGTGTAGAGACCAGGGCGTTGCGCATAAAGGTTTTTGATCAGGTTTTCCTCCTCCAGCTCAAGAATTCGGCCATTTTTCACCAGTTTCACTTCTTGATGTGATTTTTGATCCATATTGATGTAATTTGATGTCTATGAGGTAACTTGGCACCTTTCTACCTTGTTCTAGATGATTCATTCACAAATTAGCAAAAAATTAATGTAATGAATCAGTTTCCTTCTTTTTAGAGGCAGGTTGTTTTGGTCACCTAGATTCTTGCTCCATGTTTAGAATTTGTTCAAACTGCTCCTAGAAGGAGGAGCTGTACCCCTAGAGGTTAGGGAATGAGGTTAGCTTGATCTATATATGTAAATTTTCAGTCAGTAGCAAGGGTTGGACTCTTGGGAAGATTTTGGCACACTATTGTACATATTTTTCATATTTTGGCTAATGAAAGATCAGAGGTTTTGCATCACCTGTTGGGATTCTTGTGGCTTTCAGTTCTTGATGATGTTATCTCTCAGTTTATTGTAAGTTCATTCATGTTTAATGTATGCCATTCCCTTCTTATGCTTCTGAAACTAAATGAATGAGTAAATAAGGTTGAATTCATTGTTCATGGTGCTCTTCCTTTAAATTTGTTTAGTTTTACATGTTTTCGCTAGTTTGGAGAGGATCCATGTTCTCCCTTGCCCTCTTCAGCTCCTTGTCGTTCTGATCCATCCATACCTTTGATCCAAGGCATCACGACTACTGCCTACCTCGCCCCAACTCGAAATTCTGCAAATATATGGCCTTATCCCCGAAACCAAAATTATTTTTCCCATTTCTCTAATAAAAAAACCTCAAAATTTTAAATCAAACTTTCCAATCTCTTACTAGCCTAAAATCAATATTAATTTTGAGTCATCTCAGCCCCTTTAAAGACCTTTTGCTGAGATAGACCCGGAGAGAGCCCTCTCCTGTCCTCATAGGGCTAGCTACGAGGCTAAGCTTGGTTTGATGTGGCCTTGAGTTTTGCCTTCCTCAGCCTGAGGCAGATTTGAGCGCTAACACCTGGTATGGAATGTAGTCTTGTAGATGTCCTCTTCTTTGATGCATACCTAATGATTCCCTAGTCTTATATCAATCCTTAAAAACACTACTTCTCCCTTCAAATGATAAAAAACGTCATGGATCCTCGACAATGGATACATGTGCTTGATAATCTCCTTGTTCAACTTCCTGTAATCAATGCACAAACTTAGAATATTGTCCTTCTTCTTTACAAAGAACATTAGTGCACTCCAAGGTGACACACTTGGCCTAATGTATCTCTTATCAAGCATTTCCTTAAGCTGCAACATCAGTTCCACCAACTCTAGAGTAGTCATTCTATAATATGTCTTTAATGTTGGTGCTTCTCCTGGTATCAACTCAATAGAGAAATCCACTTCCCTATGACGTGGTAACTCTAAAATATCTCTTGGAAATACATCCTAAGACTATTTCAAAATAGGACACCTCTACAATACTTCAACATTATCAATATCCTTCCTTTGTCACTGGAAATATGAACTGCAAACAATACACATCCTTTTCTGCAACTGTGCTTTCCCTACATAGTTGTAACCATCCTCATTCTTCTTTCCATGTAATATTCTCCTCTCTCCATCATTATCTAGACACTCCATAGCCTTATCATAACAATACACTTTAGTCCTATGAATGTACAACCAATCCATACCTAAAAGCATGTTATATGAACCCAAAGGAAGCACATTTAAATGTGTTGAAGTAGACATACCATTCATCTCAAATGCACATGCTCTCACCCAATGATGAACTCTTCTCTTGGTCCCTGTATCCAACTGCACCAACCAAGATTCTTCATGCACTTATTTATATAAGCCACACTTATCCACTAGATTAGGACTGATATAAATATAGTTAGATCCGGGATAATTCAAAATAGAAACAACTTGATTACAAAGCTTATTTTCCATATCAATAATAGATGCCTGATGATCAGTTTTCCTATTATATACTATTGCTTAAATATGAGGAATTCTCTAACCAACATCCCCAACTTCACGTGGCTCCTTAGCACTGTAAATATTATGTCTGCCACCCTGGTGTCATGGAAAATCTCTCCTGCAATGGTCTCCACCATAAGTCTAACACTGCAAAGGCATCCTGCCATCACCTTTGTTTTTCTCCTTAGAATAAAACCAATGTGCTCTGTCAAATGCATTTAACTTCTTATACAACATTGTATTCTCCTTTTTACCTGCATTTTGAGGTCTTCCTCGCTTCTTATCCTACTTTCCTTTAGTCTTTTTGTTCCCATTCTAATCACGCTTAGACTAAGACTTATGCTTAAACTTCTCATAACAATTATTTAATTTCCCAATGACTTCCTCCAATGACCAAGGCTCGACATACTCAATCTAATCCTTGAATTCTAAAGGCAACCCACTCATAAATGTTTGAACCTTTGTATTCTCGTCCTTAAGATATGACACATACCTAAACAACTCCAGAAACTTAGTTGTATACTCTTTATATGTGATAGATCCCATCTTCAGCTAATAGAACAAGTCCTTTGCCTTTCCATCATAATATATCTCTGACAAGTACTTGTTCATGAAGAGTATTTTTAACTCATGCCAACTCAACTCCTCTGTCCGGATGTCTTTGACACGCTTCACATGTTCCCACCAAATATTTTCTTTTCCTTTAAGACTGAAAATAGTTATCCTCGCTTTCATGTTCTTTGTATAATCATGCAGCTTAATTAACTTCTTCATCCCAGGCATCCACGCTTCTACATCTTTCAGTTTATTCAGCTCTCCATCAAAGGTAGGATGCTTGGCTTTCTTGAACTCATCTGATAAGTACCCACTCCCTCTCCTCCTATAAGGATGATGGCGATGATGTCTCTCTACACTAGAACTAGAATATAACTCATAATTAATGCCTCCCTTGTCAGGCCTATCCATCCATCTGCAACCTTTGACCATGTCATCCTTGTCATACTTGTTTCCTCCATGAGACCTGCTACCATATGCCCCAATAGTCCTTTCCTCCTATCCAGAATTGATTTTTGGTTGTTCTTTTATATGTAAATATGATAAGCTTCGAAGAATCACTGGATTGAGCTCTGCTTGCTTTTCCTAAGCTCTGGAAAGCCTTTCCTATATTTAATTACCATGTCATTATCTACCTTGCAACATCTAATTTATGCCTTCAAGATTCTTCGTGTATCTACTATGTCAAGGGAGTACTCATCACCTCGCTTCTCAACTGATTTGTAAGGAGAGTCACGTGAACTATAATCCGCCATTCTTCTTGTAATTTGTATCTTCTTCTTCCTGTAGACATACCGTGTCAGATAAAGAAAATATAAACATAATCAAACATACCTTAAGGAAATTTAGGGGAGGTTATCTCATCTACACAAATCAATCCATATTAGCATGATATATATAGGTATACACTCATAATGACACCAACATATCAACCTATTGACATCATTTCAATAATCATGCATGATGCCACAAAATGCAACACCGACTATATACATGACAACCATAGCCATTGTAATGCATGCATACGACTAACATGCATGCATAACAATCACATCATTCCCATCTATTTTAAGTGTTTGAACCTAGAAGCCCTGATACCAGCCTGTAACCACCCCTCCTACATTTACCTAAATTTACAGGTTTGTCAGGGTAAGCATGAGATGAGTGTCACTATGACATGAACCAACCTCCAAGTTCCAGTTGTGGAAGTGGGGCCTACAAACTGACCACAAACTAACATCCTACAGGGATTACAAATCACTCAAAAGTTGAATAACTACCCTAGGTGATCAATCCTTGAGTTGGAACCCCTTGTCACTGACCTAACACCCCAATCACACGCACAACAAGGGAAGGGTGTGGTTATAGGCCTCCAACTACACGCACATTCTTGCTTCCATGCAATTATGGCCTAATTTCCCCTATTATGTGCTAAGAATCCCGAGATCCGAGCCACTTTTCCAAGCTAGCCTCTAGACCACTACACAAAACCCCCTATAACTTTCCATAATCATATTTAACATGATGGAAATGTTAAACATTCAAACTTGAATCATAAATTGACCTAGACTTCCTATAACACACTAGACATTTATTCAAATATATGGATAATATATAGGCTATAGGTAATGAATGCATATATAATCATAAATTGATAGTCTTCATCTGAGAATCACCAAGAAGGCTATAATCCCTCTCTAGCTAGCTACAATCACACTTGTTAGTCCATGCATTCATCAACCATTCAATAACTTATCAAAACATGTCAAGAGGCATAAATATAATACATCGTATAACCCACATATAACCAGTAAATAACTAGAATAGACACCATGGAAAATCAACCATAACATCACCATCATAATAATAGAAATGCTCATAGATCACAATAGGAAAATATCTCATAATAACATGTGAAAATTCCAACCAAGTTAGGGGCTTCCATGTACCACATGACCATAGATTGGGTTGAACCAAATCTCTCTTTCATTCAATTTAACTCGCACCATATTTCAAGCATGAATGTGGTATCTCATGGATCAAACCAAAATAAAACCAAACCAGGACTTCTAGAGGCCAAACCACCTCAACCCTCAACCACAGTGATTCCACCTCTATGGTCTGGAAATCACAAACATTAACTAGGTCGGTCTCTACCCAAGTTGTCCAGGGCTCTAGGAACTAATAACTAAATCCACAACCTTCCAGGGCTCTAGGAACTAATAACTAAATCCACAACCTTCTAGGGCTCCAGATCGTTTCTCCCAACCATGGCTCCAAGAATTAGTAACTCAACCCACCAAGGGCTCTATAGTGTTTGTCCCAAATAACGACTCTAGGAACTAGTAACTCAACCCAAGAAATTCCAGGGCTTCTAGAACATTTGTTACAACCCAAAACCATAAGGAACCTGAGCTATAATAATAAAAACAAGTGGAAGAAACCCACAACACCATGGCTATCTAGGAAATGGCAAGGCAAGGCTAAAATCCATTTTCAATCCAGGCAAATATCCATGCCAATGACAACACAAAACCATAGACTCACATGCATATACGATGCATCCGTAAATCAACAAGGAAATCACACATGCAACCTATTAATTGCAAAGCAATCCAACTGTAGTTGTTGATCCCACAATTTCCTTATGCTTCCTTGGTTTCATTTTCCTTCTTTCTCAAAATGCAAGTGAATTCCCAAGCGCTCCAATAATTCTCCCAAATTTCTCTAAGTGTGTAAGAATGTCAGAGAATGAGAGCTCAACTCCAAATTTTCAAAAAGAAAAACCAAAAAAACATTTGAACTTATCCTTAGAATTCTTTTTATCATTGAGACGCCTATTTTCTTCATTTTTGTTCATTTCTCTAATTTCCTTAGCATGCAAATTTGTGTCTCTTCACCTTCCTTTTCTCCTATTTTCCTTTAATTCCAAAAATAAGTGCCAATTAATGCCTCTTTGCCTTTGTAAATGCCTTTGCCAATTTGCATAGCCATCAATTAATCACAAGTAATGCCCACTAAATTTTTTTCCCAACATGCAGCTTGGAATACATGTCCCATGACCTTGGTCTTATCTTATTCACATAGAAAATCAACCAGGGGTTGTCACATCTTCTAGGGCTCTAGTATTATTAGTTGTGGAATCTCAATGATGGAGGATCTAAATATTCTCAACCATGGATGATTTCTTCAACAATGTCAATGCATCCATGCACTAAGGCATCCACACCTACAAGACAATAACTAGTCTTTACACACAACCAACTAGCAATAATTCTCATAAATAAAGAAAATCTCCCCAAGTAGGAGCAAGAATGAATGAAAATTCTCCAAACCACCCAAAAATCAAGTTCATATATGAATTATCCCAATATTCCCCATGGGATCCCTTATAAGAATCTCATATAAAGTTTTCTTATCAAATAGTTTAAGTATATGATTAAATAAATATGTTAAAACTTTAATCTAGCCTCTCAGGATACTCCCCTCTCTTATGGAACTAGTGCACCTATAAGTATTGTCATTGTTTGTAGCCATTGATGTAATTTTATTAATAATATTCTCAAACTATTACATCACTACGTTCTTTGGCCTTTCATCATGTACAAAAATATGTTACTCATTTGGGGATTGAGATTGGAGTGTTACATTCTCCTCCCAACCACTCCCACCCCCTCCCCCCCATTTTAAAACATCATTAGTGCACATCAGCATGAAACTTTACATACATAATTTTTTATCGAAAATTGAAAAATAATTATGGGCATGCCTCTCGCATTGCATATTCAAAATCCCATGTCATTTCTTCAAGGATGTAGCTCTTCCACTAGAACTCTATCCATGTGATGTCTTTTTCCTGGAGCACCATAACCTTCCTATCTAGCATACACATTGGATGTACTTGAAAGTCTCATTCTAGATCCACCTAAGTCAAAGTGCAATAAAAATTGTTAGGACGATACGCATACATTTTTAGTAAAAATACATGAAACGCATTATGCACATTCATGGAAGAAAGAAATGAAATCATGCATGCAACTAATCCTATCCTATCCAATATTGCAAATGGACTACAAAATTTGGTTGATATCTTTTCAAAATTGCCTAGTTTCATGGAACTTTCATTATCTTCACCTTCAAAAATGCATGCTCTCCTCCATGTATATCTTACTCTCATATACATAGTGTTTATGTTTGTCTTATGAAACATTTCAATCATTCTTAATATTATCACTATTCTCTTCCATGTCCTTGATCAATTTTAGCCCTAATTCTATTATGTCTTCTAGATTCCCAATACCCATTATTGTAATAAAAATCAACAAATTAAAAAAAAAATTACCTAATTGGATGGCTTATCAATCACCTACATTCTTAGTTTGTCCTCAGTCACTTGATTGAATCTCTCTATATTTCCATTTATTAGTGGATGATATGTTTCTTTAAAATTCAAATTCGTGCCAAATTATTTTAAAAATCCTCTTCAAAATTTTGAAGTAAACTTTATATATTTGTCTAAGATAATTACCTTAGGTATTCCATACAACCTAGAAATTTATTTCATATATGTATATGTATATATGTGTGTGTCTAGTATTAGCATCCTTATGGCCTAGTTCAACTATAATAAAATGAGAAACATCTTTGAATTTATCTTCCACCACCATTATTAAATCAAGTTTCCTTGATATCCTAGGAAACTTACTTAGTAATAAATTCAATTGTTACCACTTCACATTTCCACTCCACAATTGGAAACTATTGTAACAAATATACTGGTTGTTTATGCTAATACTTCATGGTTTGACATTCCATACACTTAGCAATATAATTAACTATATCCTTCTTCATCCTAGTAAAAAACATAGGCTTATTATTACTGCAATGATTTTTCCTAGTAACGAGGATGTCTTGCATATGAAACATTATGTGTTTCTTTTAGCTTTCTTAATTCTTGAAAATTAGAAACATGCATATATTCTTATGCATAAGCATTCCATCTTCCTTTAGTTGATATTATTTAAATTTCTATTATGCGTCTTCCCACTGTGAGCCCTCTTTTTCTCGGAGAATGTTGATCTGTACTAATTGCCTCTAAAACTATACCATTTAAAATTTAAATATGCATATATATGGTTGCAACATGCATGAAATCTACCCTTCTATTGAGTGCATCAATATTGTTATTTTTCCCTTTGATATGCTTGATGTCAAAGTCCTACTCACTTAAATATTTCAACCATCGTGTTTGTTTAGCATTTAAAGTTAGTTTTTGAAACAAATAATTTAGTGCATCATGGTCTATCCTCAATTCGAATTTTTTCCCCATCTAGTAATGCCTCCACATTTTCAATTAATTTATTATATAGAAAACTCCAAGTCATGTGTGGCATATTTTATCTCATGCTCTTTAAGTTTTCTACATTTATAGCAAACAACATGCCCATTCGAAGTAGGGACTCCACCAAGAACCTCTTTGTATGCATTTGTGCACACCACAAAGTCTTCATTTAGATAAAAAAAAATCTAAAATAAGTGCAATGGTAAATAAATATTTCAATAACTAATTCTTCACAATCTATTGTCCAATTAAACTTAGTTCCCTTCTTTTATAAATAAGTGATGGGATGAGAAAACCTTGATACACTTCAATAAATATCCTATAATAAGTTGCAAGTCCCATGAAATATATAACTTTAAAACATTATTTGGTGTTATCCATCCTCTATTGGATTCACTCTCACTTGCATCAAGTACTATGCCTTCCTCTAAAATTTTGTGTCCAAAATAGTGAATCTTCTCTCAATGTATTGATCGCGTGATTATCTTGCAATATAATTTATTATCCATTATCACTTGTAGCACCAATATCAAGAGATATTCATTGTTTCCTTTCACTTATAATAGATAAGTATGTCAACCAATAACACAATGACAAACTTATCCAAATATTTTTGTGTGTGAAATTCATTAAACACATAAAGGTGGCTCATGAATTAGTCAATCCAAAAGATACCACTACAAATTCATAATGCCCATACCTTGTTCTAAAACTTGTCTTATTGATGTCATCTTCCTTGACTTTGTCACGACGATATCTTGATCTCAGCTCTAAAAACATATTTTGTACTCTCAATTGATTAAAGAGATCATCAATTTTCAGTGGACAATATTTATTCATCATAGTGACTTTATTGAGTTGACTAAAGTAAATATTTGTGTAATTTATTTTCATAAACTAGGAAATCATCTTAACAACCTCAAATTCTATAAACTTATATGCAAAGTTAAATTCTAGTTGCAAAGAGAAGCAAAAATCTAGCTTATCAACTTGAAAAGAACTAGCCTTATTTTATCTATGCCTTGAGAAATAGCCACACACAAATTATTTTTTCACATAGTAGATTGTTGACGGAAGAAGAAATTTTAACCACACATGCTTGAAATGAAAACTATTCTAAATTAAGGCAAACTACACAACTAACCCAAGTTTAATTGGTTGATCAAGCATACATTAGGGCCAATCCTGGTAGAAACTTTGATTGCAGTGTCATTATATCACTCCCTTAGGTGGGATAAAGAGTTGCAATGACACTCATTTAGACTTATCAATATTTTACTTAATCAAGCAATATTATTATTATTATTTTTGTAAGCATGGTAGGACTCTCCGATTTTCATGTTTACATGTCCATTATTCACCCCTCTATGGGAGGAGGGTAGCACAGTATTCGAACCCAAGATCTCTAGTTAGGTGAGACTTCATTCCACGACCATCGCCACTTGAGCTACCCTAGGCAGACAAGCAATATTAAACTTGGTTTAAAAAGAAAATAAAATTTATATTCAAAGGAAACTAAGGCTATTCATGAACACTACATCAATTAAAGTATAATGAAAGGAACCTAAAGTGAAAATAAAACATTCAATAGTTTGTACATGTATGACAATGATTAAAAAAAGAAAGGTACAACAAATATCATAAAGAAAAGAAAATTAATAATGAATATGAAGTGAGCATATATTAGCAAATTAAAAGGAAATTAAGGAAAGAATGTACCAACAAATGAAACATACAACAAACAAAATATGTACATGAAGGAAAATGGTGCATAGGCTAAGGAATTGGGGTCCCTCTAACCATCAACTTATACACTAGAAGGATTTTATGCTATAGAAACGCAAATATTCTGCACATATTATTGAAAGGAAGGACAGTATAGTTCATTTTAACAAAAAGTTAAACCATATAAAAAAATGGCCTACTAACTTCCCATGCCCTCACATCTAGAGTATTTACACAGGAAAAATAAAACAAACTTTATCAAATTCTTCATCCAGCTAACTAATCTTTAATATTGGAAGCCTTCTAGATCGAATTCTACCTATATGGTGACCCAACATCATGCAAAAATTGTAATGACACATAGTTGTATGAATTTGTTGCCCAAATTTGTTGGATCTAGGAGGGCACGATCCCTACTGGGAAACTATGCAATAAAATCCATGTCTTCATTTTTTTCCCAACACATCTTCATATATATAAACGAAAGAGAAATTACTAGAGATCCTTATTTCTTGTAAAATTTAGTGAGGTTTATCTTCTAATGCATAAAAAATTGCCAAATTTTTAGAAATCAAAATAAAATGATAAAATTACATTATGAATGGTTCTATTGTTCAAAATGAAGACAAAATATGACAAAAGTGGTACATGATAGGTTTAATATGGATGAAAAAAGGTTTATTAAGATGGCTATTTTTCATTAAAAACAAGGACCAACAAGCACACAACCTCAATGTTCGATCCTTATTTTTCACAAAAATAACTAGTGCTCCCCATGGTGAGATGTTTGTGTGTATGTTGATAGGACTCCCAATTAGGTAAAATAGAAGGCTCATCTAATCTTTCCTAGGAACATAAAGGTTGTATTAAACACTTCCTTTTTCACTTAGTAATGTTTTCTTAGATTAACTAAGTTCTTAGGAAAGTTAGAAATATTTATCATGCTCAATGTGCCTTATGTTCTTATGATGCAAGATATTGAGGAGATTTGGCACAGACCACGAGGACATCAAATCCAAAAAAATTATGGGACATGTGCCATGCTATAGGAATATCGAACTTAGTTTGTTTGGAGCACCAATTGCTCCTCCATGTAGTTGCGAGGTCACTCAAGAAGCATGATCTTTCATTTTAGGAGTTTTAGAGGAAAAGGAGTCCTCCTTTCAAGGACACTGCCCCTCATTCATATTTTATAAATTAAGGGCTTTAATATCCCATTACTGTCAGAAGAAGATAGTAGTAGTCGTGTTAGACGAAGCAAGAGCTTAAGAGTTTTTTAGTTCTGCATCTTTTCATGTACAAGAAAATTTTTTGATTAATGAAAGATATGTTTGGTTCTTAGACTATTTTTTCTCTAGGGATCTGAGCTTCCTTAGGTTAGAATCCATCCCAGGTGCTCAAGACCCCTTATGTATTATTATATTTCATTCACTTCTTCACTTTGGCAATTTTCATTCCTAAGTATTGTTTTATGTAGAGTTAATTAGTCAGCTTATTTACAAGTTTTTCTACTTTAAGCACTAGATGGCAGTTTTATAAATGATTATCTTATTTATCTATCATATCTATTCATGCATTAAGTTCACTGGGTTGCTGATTTTTAACTGTTTTTTAACATTTTTGTGTGATGTAACTGTATAATCCCTTTTTTACGGATAGGAGACCCTATTGTCAGCGATTTAGTGAATAAATTCTTCTTCCATTGACGTGAGTACATGGAACTATAGGCTTTATCATTTCTTAGCCTCCCCTTATATTATTTTTCCTTCAAACCACATCCTTAGCATGTTTTCCTACTCATTGATCTATCTCCTATAGTAAAATAGGGACTCATATAGTACTTTGCATTTTGCATCTGAAACTCATCTAAACTTGCATCCAATCCTAGTTAATCTTCTTTAATGTGTTACAAAATCCCTAGAACCCTAAATATGAAATTTAAAAGACACGATAACAAGTATATCCTTTGATCTAGTTGCTATAGAAATTATCTTTTCATGTGAAATTAGGACTTGATGTTTACATGCTTTATTTAAGTTATCAATTTTCTCTCTCCATACAGTAGAATAGATTTTATTCTATTTCCTCATACTTGAGATGGTTTATTTCCTTTCCATGCAGATAACATAGATTTTCTTATTGTATTTCATTTCTTGCAACTTTGAATTTTACCTATAGCATAGGATAGTTACTATGGTATCTCAGTAATTAGATATCATCTCAATGTTTTCATTTAATTTAGGAAAAGAAAAATATAAGTACATGATACACACATAGTGTCGACCCCTCTTAATTTTGTATTAACCCTAAGTTCAAAATTAAAGTTGAGACCACTAGTAATTGTAGTATCCTTTCTACAACACTAAGGGCCATCAATTTTTGGCATTGTTATTGAGGAGGTGTTAAAGTATGCACTATCTTGTTTCCTAGTTTATTTACTATTTCATTCATTTCACTTTATGTAACAACAAAAAAAAATAGAAAATTGCATTGCATTAGAATTTCTCATACAACTTTTTTTTTTGAAAGAAAAAGTACATTTCTTTCTTTATGCATGGAATATTTAGGGATAAAATAGGAAAGTTCTTATAAAAAAACCCTCACTTACATAGGAAGTTAGGATTACTTTTCTAATTTTTAGCCACCTACCCTGTTGATAGGGGATATTGATGCCTCCTTAAGTGAGAAAGCAAGGATCTCTAAGGAGCTTGCAAAAGGAGAAAACCCTTCACACCCCACCAATAACACGGTTGAGAACAAGCAACCTGAAGTGTTTACATTCCCTATTAGAGAAAGATACTGAGAAGCCAAAATAAATAACAACAATCCATCTGTCTATCCACACTCACTTTTATGTATGATTTCATTGTATTTTTTAGAATTTATGATTATATAACATATGAGAAAAAACTCAAACTATTCTCTTCTACTCTTAAGGATGCAACCCTTCATTAGTTTATGAGCTTAGAAGGGGGTAACATCACTTTGTGGGAGAACATGCAACACTATTTCAATACCAAGTACCAATATTATTCTAGAGAAATTGACACAAGAGATATGAATCTCTAGAAGATATACGTCTCAAGGAGTATATGAATCTCTAGAAGATTTGGAGGAAAGATTTCAACCGAGTGACAAAAGAGCACACAATTTCACTCTATATCCAAATTCCTTGAAATTATTCTTTCCATGGGGAGTTAGAGAAGAACCGATGGAAACACTCAACCTTCTAGCCAATGGAGATATTTATCAACTTAGCTATGATGATATCAAAATGGTATTCAAAAATAATTCTAGAGCTACTAGGAAACAAAATAGAGAAAATAAGGGATTGATAAGTATATTTTCATCCTATACAATTACTAAGAATGAGATAGGAGGTATGCTGTAGGTCCTAAAAATAGAGATCTTGCACACATTTTCTATGTAGATTGGTACTATAGATATCAAAAGACAAAAATAAGAAGAAGAAAGGGCATTAGCTATATTTTTCCCTAGAAGCACTAAAATACATCCTAAGAATGGGTGTCCTTTATATGTCATAGAGATATGTTTTCTATGTGGAGAAAATGACTCCATTTATAAGTGCCCATCTTTACCAGTTTTGAAAGTTGTATACCAAGGAGCATAATGGAGCATGGAGCATCTTTGTTTTGTTAATCAAAAGATGTCACAAGGCCCCAGGTAGTGTCAAAAAGTTATGAACTACCCCTCTTACCTAAATACAAATTACAATACAAATTTTCAACCTTGGTGCCTTTTAACACTTCACCATAGTCTATGCACATTCCATGGCTTTATCATCCCCAAAATTCCATTCCTCCTTTTTATCCATATCCACACCAGCCTCCTCAATGAAATAGTCCATATTTTAGATGGAGGCCTTAGGAAGACTAATCACCTACCTTGATTCATCATCCTCCTCAACCACATGTACCCCAAAATAATCCTCCAAGAAAACCATAGATTCCTACGTAATATAATCCAAATACTAACAACAAGTAGGCTCGACTACTCTATAGTGGAGAAATTGTGTAGCCAACTTATGTTGTGGAAATTCAAGAGATCGACCTTAGGTTTTGAGAAGGTCCTTCTAGATGTTCACCCATATTATACAACAATAAATATAGAGGAATATAAGGAATATCATACACATCAAGTCACTAAATATCCCTATTTTGAAAGTTTTACCACTTACAAAGCGAACACTCCAAAATAAGTTGAACTTCTCGGAGAGTTGAAAAATATATGTGTCAATATTCCTCTCCTTTATGCCATCAAGGATGTTCACATATACAATAATTTCATTAAGTGGTATGGATTAGAAGGTTATGGAGGAAGACAATAGATGCTCCTACTATCAATGTTATAGGGAAACTAGCTGATCTTATACTTGAGGGAGTCATCATCCCCAAGTTCTTAGATCGTGGGAGCCTAGTAGTAGATGTCTAGATCAATGATATTGTAGCCCCTAACAGTCTCACTGACTTGGGAGATGCAATAATTGTCATGACTAAGGATATTATTCTTAAACTCAATCTCCGAGAGTCGCTAAGAAAGACCACCATAGCGCAACAACTTGTTGATAGATCCATAGAAGCACATGAAGGTGTTATCAAGGATGTTATGGTATCCATTTATTCTTGGGAGCATCCCATGGATTTCCTTGTCCTTTGGACTAATACCAAGTTTAAAGTATACCCTATTATTTTAGGAAGACCTTGTGTGGTGAAGTAAAATTATGACTACGGACACAAACAATTCCTCTATCCCGATAATGGGTCTAGCCACAACTGATACATTCTATGGAAGATTTCCTTAGGTTATAACCAATTAAGAGGGCCTACCTTTTAGTACACTTATCCCGTTTGATGATGTCCTTGCTTGCTCGCTCCGGCTATCTCTCGTTTCCTTGTTCAAACACTTGAAACAAGTAAACAACAACAAACAACAACCGTGATAATAGACAAATTGTAATTCAACCTACTTAACAAGTCAAGAAAAATTAAGCCCGGAACATGTAAGATGAAACATCATGTAGGAAATCAATCGATAGTTTCATATATATTGAATCAAGAAGAGATTACAACCATTGTCTGGACGTTGCCATTCTCCTTCGATAAAACCAAGTTCCCACACACTTTTGCTAGCATTCCATGATGGCCTCAACAATAATAGTTTTAAGTCTCTTCCCTTTAGGCTTCACACTAAACCAAATTCACACTTCTCCCTCACACAAATAGAGAGCTATAACTATGAATAGCTTTTTGTTTACTCCAAACTTAATTAGCACTAGCACACCAACCTTAACACTAGCTTGTGCTTGGGAAAAATGAAGGTTTATATAGCATGAATGGATGGGAGATGGATTCTCTTCTCATGGGACAAGGTCTTATATCTTGAGGTAGTTCCTTCATTATAGGGGAAAGGAGCCCAAACTGACATCCTTGACCCTATCTGACCAAACCATTTACTAGACTTTTGTTACGAAGCTTCTAGAGCTGGAAGCTTTGGCTCTTTATTTAAAAAACTTTCCATAAGAGGACTGATGCGACTGAAATAAAGCTCAGTCACTCTAGTTGGTGCTAGAGACAATTTTAATCCCTGCATATCGACACGAGGAGGACAAGGGCCATTAGTGTCGATCTTGTACATTAGGAAAAACAGAAAATTCTGGGAAAATGGTGTAAAAGGGAATTGTTCTGCTCATGAAGAGGGACATAATGGGAGCTTCTTCATGAATGGAAAGCATGTAGGGTTCATTGTAGAGGTCCTCCAGGATCAAGGAACAGGGAGTATAGGGACAATGACAAAATTTTGTGTAATAGATGCCCCCTAAAGCGTGAAGGCCGAACTAGAGTGAGGGATGAAATGCTTTATGAATCAGTGTGGGGAACCATGGTCTTCCATCGGAAAACCTGCAAGCAAGTACAAATACATATACATACTGAAAAATCTATCGAATGATACATGAATTGTGGTATGGACACAACCATCCAGAGAATGATCATGTGAATGGATTCAGGGATAGGTGCAGACATCCGTCAAAGAGGATCATAATGAAACCAAGGTATGGTCATAGCCATCCAATAATGAGAAGGATCACATATGATAACTCATGGTATGGCCACAGCCATCCATCTGAAAGAGACATGTATATCAACATAACCACATCACATCACTTCGCAACCTAGACTTTTGTGATATGAGCCCAGGGTCTTGCGATCCAACATGACCCGATCAAAGTGAAAATCCTAACATGTGAGTAGATGTGTTGACATCGAACACGCTAGAAAGTAGCTTGATTACTAGTCAATGATGTAAGTTGTTAACAAGCACGAGAGAAACCACCAATAATGACAATGGTCCTCAAGGTACTATCAGCACAATCCATGAAATGTGAATAGAGGAACTAAAGTCAAACACTCGTGAAATCACTCGATCGAAAGCCATTGATGTGAACTTGTCGTCGAGTGCAAAGAACTTGCCATTAGGGCATGCAAGTTCTAAGGTACTAGAAGGGAGTCTCTCTGTCAACTTCCTGGATAATGATTTGAACTTGACGGGAAGCGACCTGGTCGAAGGAGGGCCATAATGTATCCCACATCATCGACGCAAGACAAAAGGATGCAAAATGATTTTGTATGATACAGAGAATCAAAGGTAAATGTAACTAGAGAAGGACAACTCTTGAACATATCGGTGACACGACTGGAAGTTTGGAAGCTTTTGGATCCATAGGATCGGTAGTCATGATGATGAGGCAAAGATAAAATGGAAGGAAAAGATGAACGGTCCAACCCAGGAAGGTCAACGATAAAAAGGAGGATATCCCAACCCAACACGAAGCAGAGAGTGTCATGTTCAAGAGTGAGCTGCCGACACAACTGATTAGATTTCAAAATTTCCCCCCACCATTTCTGGTAGGTATCCCAATTATTTTTTAATTGCAAGCTTGAAGTGGATAGCATATGCTTGCACTATAAGTTCATCCTTCGGACAAATCCGACCTAGTAAGTTTAATGAGCTCTAGGAAGGAGAAGCTCATGTTTGTCATGATGACGAATCTGATGTCGTTTAATATTTTAATGAGTCCAACAAAGGTGTAACTCAATATCTTTTTCATGTTTAGATAGTTTGAAAAAGACACGAAAAAGAAAACTCCACATGGTCCCTTTTCTTACATTTGTGTCTCTCAAGCTTGGAAAGGTAGAAAACGACACTTGAGATAACCGCTTGACCATTTCAGTGAAGGAGTACCTTTTTCGTAAATAGTGCATCCCAGCCCGAAAAAGGGGTAAAATTATACTAGACACACAACATTCCACATCCGTTAACGAGTTCAAAACGACAAGGGCTCAGCTATCTTTTCTCTTTTTAAAGGGTCAGAAAAGTGCTTGAAAGTGGACCTCCCATTTTATTCTCTTTTACGAGTCAAAAGGGAAAAATACTCGGCAATCTTTTCATATGAGTTTTACGAGTTGAAAAAAAGCTGAAATGTGACTCAGCATCATCGTCAAACATCCATCACCTGCCACTGCACAAAAAGGGTAAAGTGCATTATCCAATCCTTGAGGCAAAATAGGTCAAAATATTTACAAAAGCCTAATATTTTCATGAAAAACTGAATAAAAAGGAGGAAAAGTAAATATCTTTTACCATTTACCATTTTACCTTGATGTGAAAGACATTTTACTCACTTTTGCCCTAAATGTTCGGGAGCATATTGCAGGAGATCCGAGAGGTCATTCATCAAGCTTCCAGTTACATGTAAGAGAGAAAGCCCTGAGCTTCATTTTCATGCCTTTGTTCGTGTTTTTAACCATTTTTAGGATTTTTGAGGGAGGATTTATTAAAAGTTTTTCTCCCTCGGCCGACGTGACTTCTGGGCATGGAATTATGATGATCGAGGGTAACTAATACAACCTATCGCGCCATCGGTGAAACTGTTCTTAAAATAGGCGCATCAGTGCTGTGAATAGGGAAAACCCCTATTTCCTCATAAAACCACCATTGAAACTTGAAATTTATGGGCCAAAAATGATTGTTGACTCAAATTTATGGATTTTGTAGGAAAGAATCGCTGAAAATTGTAGACTAGAAAGAATGGAAGCACGAGGATGTGGACACCTAGGAACTGAATGATCCAAATTTCCTAAAAGCTTTGAGGGCCTATGGGCTCCTCAAATTCTTTTTCACGCCAGGGATTCTCGCCCAACCTAAGTTGCTTCGATACCTTATTAGCCTCTGGGACATAAACCGGGAAATATTTGTCATTGGTGACTAGGAGCTGGAGTTAGAAACTTCAGACATATATCTCATCACAGGACTGTCTCAAAGAGGGGAACCAATTGGCTTATATGGGTCACGACCGATTGGGGCAAGCATATCAATGTTTCTCGCTAAACATTGCCCCGAAGCCCTCAAATCCAAGAATGGCAAGATTGAGATTTCCACTGTTTAGGATCTGACACTGAGAGTGCTACTGTTGACTATTAACAGAGTGGCGAGGTCCCAAGCAGTGCATGAGACTAACAAGTTGAAGTTCCTATATGCCATCGACTGCACTGCACCAACGATCTTCAACTAGGCAGAGGCCATGAAGATCAACATAAGTTAAGGAAAGGGAATCTGAAGCAATTTTGCTTCTTATCCGTACTAGTGACCTTTTTCTTGGAACGAGTACCACTTGACTGAGGTAGATCCTCCCATGCCAGCGACCCGCGGATGGCCCACTGGAGTCGTTTGATGCACAAGATCACTGGGGGCTAGCACATGTCGTATAGACCCACATTATTTTCATGGCTATGATGACAGAAGATCGTCGTGGAGGATTGGCCATATAGTGGAACCGAATTTCATGGAGATCCAGACATGCCACTACCAGATGGAAAGGATTTTGACGACGAAGGTAAAAAATCAATTTTTAAATCTTGTGATTATTTAATTGTTTTTGGTATATATGTGTTTATAACATTTCGCTTTGTTAATACAGACATTGGACCAGAGCGTCCTGCTAGGATGTCCCTAATAGCTAGGCGTGTCGCCTGCCTGATTGATGTTGTCACTCCTTATCAAGAGGGGATTGACAATGAGGAGGAGATCGTGAGGAAATGGGAGTATTGGATCGGATCTTCCAATTGCTTACTCATGTTGCATGAGGCGTGTCATGCTACCATGATCACCATGCTAATTAGTTCCTAGGTCCAACACTTACATTTTTTGAGGCTTGCGTGCCAGGATATATGAGGCTCGTGAGCCGCCGATGTTATTTTGGACACAATTATTATTTTTTGGGGTTTTGATGTATCAAACATTATCACCATATATCTATATCTATCTATATCTATATCTATATCTATCTATATCTATATCTAAGATATATATATATTATATATATAATATATATATATGTTGTATTTTCTTGCTTACTATAGTACAAATGGTTTGTATTATATTTTCACATGTTTCATAAATGTCTATCCAACACATAATTAGCTAATGCATTTGTCAATGTATTTATGCGTCTAGGAATATTATAATATGTAATGTAATCATAATGTCTTTCCAATAGATGAAAATGGAGATACATTCTCAATATTTGAGGGTTTCCGATAGAATATTGCTCGTTGAGTTGAAGGACAACAAGCTGTGAATCCAAGTTGACAACTAACCCTCGAATGTCAAGAGAAATGGCTTCTGACAACAGTTCGATGACAGCACTATATTCAGCAATTTTGTAGTTGTGCGACCTAAACAGATACCTTGAAGGTCAATCAACTCACCATTAGGGTTATAAATAGCCCATGTCACAGATGATAGGTTTTGGGTACTACGACAAGCACCATCAACAAAACTAATGTGAGGAGTCGCAAACATCTGCAAAGCAAGGAAAACATAGTAAATAAGAAAGATGTTTGAAAACTAACACACCAAACCACACTGCGCAAAAATGAATGAAACACTAATGTACACAGTAACCATGCAAGATGACCTAAGCATAGTACTTCTTGAGAGAATCCATGTGCGGACTCTGGCAAGTGATCAACGTAGAGGGACATCAGGGTTTTACCGTTGCCATGACAAGTAAGCATCGACTAAGCCAAATAATGGAGTGGAACTCATATAAGGCATTGCCCCCATGCCCCCTGGGCGAGGGAGGGTTACGAGTCAGATGGCAACCCCATTGTAATAATGGGCAAGCAGTAAAACTCGGGGAGGGAGAAAAATCCTGAATCCATGAAGGGATAAAGGTGCCCTCAGTTGAAAGATCTTGACCACGTCCAGATAAAACAAAGTAAACTTTGAAACGGGAACTAATACTATTACCCGTTTCGTAGAGATAACAAAAAATTGACCCAATTTTGAAAAGGGGTGATGCAGAACACACATATTTTTTTTGGAGCATAGTTTTGGCACTTTAAATAACCGATACGATTACCTATTTTGTAGGGGTAGTAAAAATGTGACATGATTTTGAAAAGTGGTGATGCAGAATACACATTTTTTTTTTGGGAGCATATTTTTGACAATTTAAATTTTCTTATGTATCAAATATAAATATTTGTTTTTAAATGTTAGTGATTTTCATGTTGATTTTGAAAC